>JAXGGA010005289.1:15000-79601 GCA_038373865.1 Uloborus plumipes | reverse complement strand
GCTCTTATATAAATATCATACCAAAATAGAGGCTCATTTAAAGTGTAAAATCATTATAAATATTTAAAATCAAGATTTTTGAACGCTCCTTTCGCATACATACATCTTGTCAACTCTGGTTGCAGCGCTAAAAAATTAAATTAAAACTACTTTATTCTAAAATGTGTTGTTGGATACCTTCTCCTGCATTAAATGAAGTTATCAACTACAATAATAACAACCACAAAAAAGTAAAGGAAACTTTATTTTTTTAAGAGCTGGCTACAAGTTAAAGGACTCGTTTCAGATGCAATTCTCATGATCTTCATCGATGAATAGTAACTTATATCCTTTCTAGTTCAAGATCTTTTGCTTTCATTTTTTAAAAAAGTTTCATAATATTCTTTAATAAATTAAATGTCCTATGTCATCCTACATTCTTTGAATTCATCTCAAAATATTCTGTATTTGTGCCCCTAAAAAGAAACATTCATTATAATAAGAAACAAAATGTACTTATTTCTAAAACATATTAAAAGTTCCAGATTTCAAGAATTACATACCATACATTGAAAGTTTACATTTTATCAAAGCATAAAGTAATTAGCCTTTTTCAAACCGAGGTGAATGCTACCTTGGAGAGAGGATTTTCGCAAGTAGTAATCTGCTACAATACTTGTTATTTAATAATGAATCTGTGCACCAGTTATAGTCTTTTCATCATTAAAAGTCATAACAGAAAAGACCAAGTACTTTTCAAGTTAATTGATTGAAAAAGGCAATCCGAGTGTAGATATCTTTATCAAGGCTAAGTTTTTAAAAACTTGAACTGAAACATAAGAATAACATTAATGCATAATACATTAAATTAAGAGCATTAAACTTTATGTATTGTATTAAGCATGCATTTTTCTGTGTTTACCATATGGGACTTCAAATCCAGAACACTGGGCGGTCTGACCTCTCTCTATCCATATTTTAGATCCAAACTTAAAAGTCAATTAAAAAAATTAGCGCATTGTGTGATATTTTGCACATTTTTCTTCTTTTCGCACAGATATTTTTTCGGAGATATTCGGCTTATCAGACTGACCAGGCTATGTGTTTGACCAGAGTTTTTTTTTTTATTGTACACTATATAATTATGCTGATCAATACAATAAATCATACTTGTGCTGAAAAATCAGCATGCTTTATGTTACATGGAATTGAGAAAATAAGGAAAAATATTGTAAGCAAAAGAGAGGAGCCTAAAAGATTGTTTAGCAATTACAGCAAAACGCTAGTATTATGCATGATACGCAGCACTGAAGAAATGAATAAATAAGCTAAAAAAACCCATGTTTTCAACTTGTTTTAAACAAATGTCAACAATTTTGAACTTTTACTATTCAAATATTTGAGTTTTTTTTTTTTTTTAATTTTATTTATATAAAGAAAAATTGCTCTAGGTTTTGGCTCTTTATGATTTTCGGATTCTGAAACTGGGGATTGTATTATAGAAAAATACATGTTAAGTCTATAAAAATATTTACTTTTATAGCTAACAACTATTTTAGTGAAAAAAATAACAATATGAAACATATATTGTGCTACAGTCTGTTTAAATAAATGATTTGCAAAGATTTATAAGAAAATAATAGTTTCAAAATTGAGGCCAACTTTTTTATGAAAAAGTAGGACAAATACAGTAAAGTTGGAAATCATCAGCATAAATTTTGGCTTTTTATTTCTAATTATTTAAGCTATAAATAACCTGGTTCACAATTGATCATTTGTTCAAGAATTATCTGATATTTCACCGTTGGTAGACTAAATTAAGAAGGCAGAAGTTAGTTATGTAAAATTTGATAATTAATCAACAACTTTTTTAATATAGTATTTGACAGACTCAGTAACTTATGTATAAACTATGAAGCTGAGCAGTAAACTAACCCTATGGGGAAAACTTTCCATTGCAAAAAAATTCTATTTATTGCTTTCCCTCACCCAGTTAGAATCAATTAAAAATATTAAAGATCAACTTTGGTGTGCATGTATAAAATAGTATTTTTTTGTTTTACACTTCAAATGAATGCATGGATCATAATTGATTTCAAGGTGAATATATTCAATGACCACCCATAATGGAAGTTTCACCACATATCAAAGATGCAGTTGAACTTTATTTAACCCAGATGTTGCTTGGGAATGGAAATACAGAGTAACAAAATAAGGTCTAAAGACTTTTTCAATATAAATTTGTCAAACATTACTGTGTGAAACAGTATTCCTTGATCTGCAGTTTTCAATAAATCCATTTTTCTACCGATTATCACTTTATCTTATGAGGGCTAGCTATCAAACAAAGTACTTTCAAACAATACCAGCTTCAAGGAATAGAAAAAGTACTACAAAAAGTTTTGAAATGAAGATCATCAGACCAAAAAAAAAATTTTTATTTTCCTTTCCACTATGCGAACACAGCACAGCTAAATGAAAATCATTCAAGTTTTTCTTTGAATACATTATTTTCTGTGATTTTCAATTCATTAAATAACGATAGAGTGTCTTCTTCAACTACTTTTTATTGAATTCTTGAATATTTTTTATTCTAAAGAGAAGTTTTGGTTTTGTGCTTCAGCCGTACCAAAAATTTTTCAAAACAATCAAAAGTTTTTTGTCATAAAAAAAAAGAATTTTGGTTAACAGACAGGGGGAGGGAGAGGGTGAAAACCCTTTCCTAATGATAAACTTCCATTAAATGAAAGTATAACTGACTGAGGGAGAAAGAACCTCAAAACATTTCCAGCAATGTAGCTTGAAAAACCTTTCAAATGCATCTTCAGTTTTTAAATATTAAGTTAATTTTTCAGAAAAAATATTTGATTGAAGTTTACTTACATCTCTCTTTGTTGCAGGTTTTGCTGAGATGAATTGAAAATCCATTACAATGAGTAATGTTTAATCATTTCCTTTTAAATGGAAATATTCTATATATTATGCTCATTAAAGCATTTTGAGATGATTACATATTGTCAATAGCTTTTTGCAGCATCTTCTTCATTTTTGTTGCTTTTATCACCATTCTACTCATAAAGCATAAGAGTTAATTACAAAAATATACTGCCATGTAAATATCACAATTATTTTTGTAATGAGAAAGTTAAGTTAACCCAGAAAAAGAGGCTTTTCATATTGCCAACTGTATGAGCAAGAAATTGAAATGAAAATTGGGCTATCTTCCAGTTACTTTTTGGAGTCTATACTTGGAATACTGATGAAAAGAATAACCCAAAACTTAAAAACAGGTGCTGCATACAGTCGTAACCAGTAATTGTATGGTAAATTATTGTTTGTCTTTTCTTTTCAAAATATCAAATAGGTAATAAGATCCGGGTAGTACCTCATTGATGTTGCACATATGGAGGTGTCGCAATGGTTGTTGGAGCAGAGACCATGGCGGCACTTGTAGGGATGATAGTCATTTGTGGCAGAATGTGTGTAGGCGTCCCTATATGGTTTCCGGGATTCTGGCCGTGCATTGAATGCATGTGTATTGGGTGATGAGCTGTACCACTCTGATGACCGTGATGTGATGCAGCTTGTTGCTGCTGCATCAACACTACAGGCTGCGGCCCTGTTGGGAAGCCTGGGTGACTCAGAGACTGGTGCATTGGATGGCTCATTTGTTGACTATGACTGTGGTGTCCCGTGGCTTGCAGAGGATGCTGACCTATTGATCCACCTGGGTACATAACTGTTGTAGGAGTTGGAGGTTGGGAGTGACTACCATGTGGCTGAGGGACCTACATGTATAGAAATAAATATTGAATGAAGTTCGGAAACGTTTACCAAATCAGTCTAAAATAGATTTTAGGCAAGAGTACAAAAAATGGAAACTATAAGGTATGTTTATTATATTTCATTTTTCACGCATAAAATATTTCATGCATTTTGTTTACAGTATATGAAGACTTCAACAGAATTTGACTCATTTCATGGGAATCCCACAGCCAGAATTGGTTGTTGTTGTCTTGTGCCATCCAAGCTTGCAATTTGGGGTGCGCTGCTTCACATTTCTAACTATACAGCAATTTGAGGTAAGTTCACACTTCCAAAGTACACATATGCCATAAGGACCCATTTATAGGGTAGGCAACCATTCACAGCAAAACACATTCACACAAAGAAAAGGACAAGGAGAGGAGAGAAAGTATATTGATGCCTGAGCCGGGATTCGAACCCGGGACCTCCCAATCTGGGTCAGACTTCTCTGATCGCTAGAATTGGCTTCATACTCGACTAAAATCCAATAAAAATTATTTATACTAATAAAAAGTGAGGTCACCGTGTGTGTGTATTTGTTGTAGGCATAAGATCGTTCAACCACAACATTTAGCAAAAAACAAAATTAGTTCAAAGCACAGGGGCAAGCAACTCGAAGTCTTTTTCAAAAATTTATTTTTTTTTTTCTTTTTCCATTCTAAATTTTGGGCAATTTTCTCATATAAACTCACGGCAGTGCTTCCATGATGACACTGCTATCAATTATCTCTGATGTAGGCAACAACAATTTCACGACCTTAAAATTGGTTGAGGGCAGAAAGAAAGAATATCAGCAACATTTAAGAGTTTAGCAACACTTTAGGGATATAAATATTTTATTTTTTATGTATAGGATAAAGTCTAAGAAATAAGCATTTAACAAGTATTACATTTAATATGGAGGGTGTCCCAGTTAAGTGTCTCAGAACTTCTATAAGGGGTAGGGTGTATCCTGAATACGGATGCACCGATAACCAAATCGGCCGATTAATCGGCAGAGCCGATTAGGGATTACAAATAATATTTTTAATACTACAAATTTCTCCACCATTTTTTTTTCTTTCACAATTTCGATTTGAGTGAATAAATATTCGAGTGAATATTTATTTTCCCCTATTTTAGTAATTGTCACGAAATAATTTCAAAATTTCATCAAACTTCTCTGAGCCAATTTCCATATTATTGCTTATAAATTTACATTAGGTTAACTTGACATGATTTTTTTTTCAAAAATTGGGAGGATGCTGTTCTGAAACACTTAAATGGGATACCCTGTATGTGCATACATCCATTTCTAAGTTATTTAAGTCCAATACTAGTTTTGGACAGGGCAGGTGGGTTTGACTGTCCAAAACAGGCTAAAACCGTCTGAAAACGTCTTAAACTGTTCAAAAGTATCCTAAACTATGAAGATTTAATCAAATTAATATATGCTTATTTTAATATTTGTAATGCACAAATGATAATATTAGTTAGCTCTAATTAATATGATAATATTTTTCTGTGAAAAAATTATATTAAAATTGAAAAAAATTAGTACTAATATTGAAACTAAAAGTAAATTCGCCAATAACACTATTTAAAATTTCGGTATGTAACAAATGGTATGAAAAGAAATTTATATAACTACCAAAGTAACTAATCTCAGTAATATTTATAACTCAAGAAAAAAGAAATGATTTTAACTGTGTAATATATTTAGGAGTAAAAATAGTTTACTTAAAAAAAAAAAAAAAATCTTGCAAGATATTGTTTAACATGTTTAAATAATAATTTTAAAAAACCTTTAAATCCCAGACTGAAAAATAATAAATTGTTGATATACACTACATTTCAAAACTAGTGACTCTTTTTTTTAAAATTATGGTTATTTAGTGTCAGAGCATGAAATGGTTCTATAGTAATTTCATCACTATTGTCAAAAGAAGAAAAAATACCATTTTTTTTTCAGTCGACAAACTGTCATTTAGTGCTTTTAAATCAATTACACTATATATTGCACACTCTAATATGCATATATCTTTGCAGAAAGTTTGGCTATTATTAAAAACAAAATTACTTAAACGCATGAATATTAATTTAAATTTTTAGTGAAGAATTGCAATCCCAAAGTAACTAGATTAGAATCAGCAGCATAACTTGAATGTATTTTTAAACACATATCTGAGTGTCCACATTCAATAAATAAGTTCTAACGAACGATTTCTAATAATAAATTACTTCTTTAGTAGATTTTATTGTTTTTGATACTCAAAAAAATCAATTTCGCCAAAATTTAGTTTTGGACAGGACGGTTTAAACCAGTGTTTTAACGGAGGTTTTTACCGTAATGGCCAAAACCTTACCAACCTTGATTAAAATCTTTGATTACTTAATAGGCGTAAAAGTACAGAGTATTGTCCACTTCAGATTTGTTTTCTTTGAAATTATAAAAATGTTTCAACAGACAAACCTGATGAACAGGAGATGGAGAAGGATGCATGACAGGTGTCTGTGAAGGAGGTGGATGATGATTGGAATGCTGCCCAGAAACACCTTGTGGCATGGAATGTGCAGCTGTGGCAGCAGGATGAGCAGACACGGCAATGCAGTACTTATCTGCACATCAATAGATAACAAAAGATGAGCTTTAAAGATTGTTGAACATTTTTTGTAAATATGAATTTAAAAATCGAGCTCTATTCCAATAATTTCAATTCTATAGCCAATTTTTGGCCAAATAAAAAATTAGTTCAATTCCAAATAAAAAATTCAACCATCAATGAAACACCCTTCAGTTAAAAGTACAACTTTTAGTCACTGTAATTGATAGAATAAGCAACAAAAATAACATGGGGTCAAAATATTTTCATTTTCTCAACAGTTTATTTTTAATAATTTTTTTAAATATTTGACTTTTGAAACAAAGCAAGATCTCTTATGATGTCACAATGAAGAAACTGTTGTAAACCCAGACCGACACATCAGCTATTTAGGATCCCTGGTAGCCCCAGCTACATAAAATGAAATATTTTACTCTAAAATGACGGATAGTCTATAAATTGGCCTTTCTTGAAGCATTTTGTTCACTTGTGACATTAGCCAGCGAAAATGAAACTGACTGAGCATCTTTTAAAATTATTTTTCAAGAAAGAAAATGAGTCTTAATCAAGAAAAACAGCAATTCTCTCATGTTTTCTTCTGGGGTTCTTTTGGAAAAGAATATTTCTGAAAAATGGGTAACTCGTAAATTGCAGATTTAGGAAAAGTTTCAAACATTTGTTAACACATCTTAAAATTACTAATAATTCCAAAATGAAACAAGGCATAGTAGGTGCGGATAATGTTATCAGAATTGTGAAGTTGTATATTAACAAATGGATAAAAAATTCATTTTTGTGATCACTGACTTAATTTGTATTGAAGATGTTGGCTCCGAGCATGAAACTTTAAGTTCAAATAAACTAAATTAGGCTTATGTCTACAGAAAAAAATCACGAGTGATGATCCCTCAGAGAGAATGAAGTGATATGTATATTGTTACAAATCTTGTAAATAGTTGTTGTTTTTCCTGCCTTGCTTTATTTTCATTAGTTTTGGTTTTATCTGGCGACATGTTGCAAATGTATCTGAAGATACCACTTTTATCATCTGTATACCGGCCCTGAAACACTTTGCAGTTTTTACACTTGCCCTAACTTTAATAAGGGTGAAGACATTTTCGCGTGGTTTTTTTTCTTATCGCTAGAATTTGTGAATGGATTGTTCAAAGTTATGAATGAAACAAAATATTCCAGGTTTTTCTCGAATATTGTCGTAATTTCTTTCCGTGTATAAATAGCTGGTCTTGAACACAAGTCAGTTAGTTGTTTTCAGATTTGATCTGGTGACTCGTTTTTATTCGCTTTGAGGGGATGTTTGTTTTGCTTTTGTAATTGCTTAATTACTGTTCACGTTAGATACGTGGTGCTGAATTACTGTTGAGAGTACAGTGTACTGTTTGCTGCTTAATTGCTGATGTTTAGCAATTGTTTTCTGCTCTTATTGTAAATAGTGTACATACTCGTAAATAAATTTATAGTTACTTCCTCAAGATTGGAATGCTCATTTGAAGAAAGTTGAAGGTGCTACCGACTCGTTACAATTTTGGCGCCCAACGTGGGGCATCTTCAAGGACTTTCTTGGAACTTTCTGTGAACTTGGACTTTTCTTCCTGAGGACTTTTTGACTTCAGAATTTTATGGTGATTACTCGAGCAATGGAGGAACAACTAACAAAACTCCTTGATGCGATCAACGCTGTTAAAAGTGACATGACTGCGAATCAAGAACAATTAAAAAATGATTTAACCGCTAGCATAACTTCAAGTCAAGAAGAAATCAAGAATGATATGGCGACTCTGGCTACTAATCAAGAACAATTAAAGAGTGATTTAACCGTGAGCATAACTTCAAGTCAAGAAGAAATTAAGAGCGATCTAACGTCGATGAAAAGTTTGGTGGAAAATAAAGTGGAGGCTATAGAAGAAAAAGTTGACAGCGTTGAGAATCGAATCACCACAGTAGAAAACCATGTGGAAAAGAAAATTAAAGAACTTGAATCAAAGTTATCAGCATCCTGCAACAACTCAGACGGTGTTGAGAATCGAATCACCACAGTAGAGAACCACGTGGAAAAGAAAATTAAAGAACTTGAATCAAAGTTATCAGCATCCTACAACAACTCAAGTGACTGTGTAGCTGCAGCTGGGACTTCTCGTCCATCCATTAAACTGGCCACATTTGACGGGAAGACCTCGTGGAATATTTACAAGAAGCAGTTCCTCATCGTTGCAGAAGCAAACTCCTGGGACTCTTCCACGAAAGCCTGTCACCTTGCAGCCTCGCTGAGAGGGGATGCAGCTGACATACTACAGACCTTCCCAGAGGACAAGCACCGCGACTTCGATGCCTTATCATCGGCCTTGGAGCTTCGCTTTGGCGAAGCATGCCAAAAAGAATTCAGCCAACTCCAGCTGAAATCCCGACTCCAGAAGGCTGGAGAGACTTTGCAAGTTTTTGCCGCAGACGTTGAGAGGCTTTCCCATCTCGCCTTCTCGAACTGTCCTTCAGATATTTGCGATAGCCTGGCCCTGAACTACTTCATAGACAGAGTGCGAAGTTCAGAAATTCAGACGGCTCTCCGGATGGCGGACATTAAAGATCTTAAATCCGGTCTGGTCTACGCAATGAAGTTCGAGGCTGCACAGCAAACATCCCGCAAGGATCGCCATACAATCAGAGGCGTGGAAGTGAGTTCCCCGGATTCGAACTTAACTCGTCTCTCGGAACTTGAGCGACAAATGAAAGAGATGTCGGGGACCTGAAGAAGATCGCGGCTCGCAAAGACCAAAGTAGACAACCACTGAAGTGCTGGAAATGTGGCGGTGAGGGCCACGTACGAAGGAACTGCGAAGCCCGCCAAGAAACAAGAGGGAAGGGTACCTCTTCCTCTCCAGCTCAGGAAAACTAAGCTATGGCAATCTCGCGGGGCGGAGGTCGCCAAATTGGAATGAGCCCCATCCCAAAGTTTTCCAGATTTCTTCAAGAAGTGGCGGCTGCAATGGACTCTTCATTTACGCATATGTGAATGGGTTTCCCTGCGAAATGATTGTGGACACAGGAGCCAACGTTACCATCATTGGGCCTGATGTGGCTCGTCAATTTGGACTCAAGATCTTATGGACGCAGCCCTGCGTTACTCTTCAAACTGTGACAGGTGACAAAATCGAGATTGAAGGAAAAGTGAACTTAGAAATAATGTTCGGAAGCGCCACTTACCATCACATGGCATTCGTCGCTGACATTACAGATCCCTTCATTCTCGGACTGGACTTTTTGAGAAAATTTGATTTTTCTATCGACTTTAAAAATAATGAGCTGCACTCGATGAGGGAAGACATAGCAATTTTCAATGCTGAAAATAGCTTAAAATCCGCTCATCAAATAATAGCCCAAACAGATTTATTGATTCCCCCAAGATCAGAGATACTAAAACCTGGCTCCATCAAGGAAAACAACAGTTTTAAATTCGGCCTAATTGAATATCCTAACCAGAATAATAGCCCAAAAGGAGTACTTCACTTCACACTCTCCAGGGAACCCCGTACCTACCACAGCTTCGTGGTTTAACCGGGATAGGGCCCTGAAGAGCGCTCTGTTCTTAATTTTGAACCAGAACCTAGGGTCGAGCAAACCCTACGGCCCAGCACCCCCAGAGGTATCGTTTCACTTGGAGGACTTTGTGACCACGACATTTTTAACGCCTCCCAGCCACCATTAATCAAGGCGGTGGATCTTTGATCGGCTGGGTTTCGAACCCGGGTCCCTCCGGACACGAGTCCGATGCCTTACCGATCGGGCCACCACAGCCCTCCAAAAGGAGTACTAGTAGCCTCTACGCTTGTGGACCTTTCAAGGAATGCAGTTCCTGTGAGAGTCGCCAATGTAAGTGAAAGACCGAGGAATATTAGGAAAGGAGAAGTGTTGGCAACTTGTACTCCCGTAAACTGCATCATCAGAAGAATTGATTCCTCCAAGACTGTGTCTTCCGAATCCTTGACTTCGAAATTAATTGGGAGTGCACCATTATCGAAGGATCAAAGATACGCTGCGGAAAGATTGGTGGACAACTTCAAGCAGGTGTTTTCATCTACATCCGAAGACGTTGGTCGCACGAGTTTAACGCAGCATAGGATCGACACTGGAGATCACCCCCCTATCAAGCAGCATCCAAGACGACTACCGTTTGCCAAGAAGGAAGAGGTTGAGATCCTCTTGAAAGAGATGCAGGAGAATGACGTCATCGAACCCTCATCCAGTCCTTGGGCATCCCCTATCGTCTTGGTCCGAAAGAAAGACGGCTCCACCAGATTTTGTGTTGATTACCGACGTCTGAATGACGTCACCAAGAAGGACAGTTACCCTCTTCCACGGATCGATGATACTCTGGACACCCTTTCCGGACACAAGTGGCTTTCGACCCTGGATCTAAAGAGCGGCTACTGGCAGGTGGAGATACACCCCGACGACCGAGAGAAGATGGCGTTTACAACCGGACAAGGCTTGTGGCAGTTTAAAGTGATGCCCTTCGGCCTCTGCAATGCACCAGCCACGTTCGAGCGTCTTATGGAATCAGTGTTACGAGGACTCTCTTATGAATCCTGTCTTGTCTACTTGGACGACATCATCATCATAGGACGCAGTTTTGAGGAACATTTGACTAATCTTAGGAAGGTGCTGCAAAAGCTTAAGGAAGCCAATCTGAAGTTAAGTCCGTCCAAATGTAATTTGTTCCGCCGTGAGGTGAACTACCTTGGTCACATTATCTCTTCCGAAGGTGTACGAACAGATCCAGATAAGGTATCAGCAGTCAAGAATTGGAGCCGCCCCGAAAATGTCCATCAGCTGCGAAGTTTCCTGGGGCTCTGCACGTACTACAGGAAATTTGTGAAGGGTTTTTCCAATATTGCACGACCTTTGCATAAGCTGACGGAGAGCAAACAAAAATTTGAATGGTCCAAAGAATGCGAGGATGCATTTCTACAGCTGAAGGAGGCTTTAACATCAACGCCTATTCTCTCTTATCCTCAGCCTGAAAAATCCTTCATACTTGACACTGATGCGAGCCACGAGAGCGTTGGAGCTGTTTTATCTCAAGAAATAGACGGTAACGAACATGTCATCGCCTACTGGAGCAAATGCTTATCCAAGTCGGAGCGAAATTATTGTGTCACGAGAAAGGAATTGCTCGCCATAGTTAAAGCTGTAGAACATTTCCATCATTACCTCTACGGCCGTAAATTCCTGCTCCGGACCGATCATGCCTCTTTAACTTGGCTTTTGAATTTCAAGAATCCAGAGGGCCAGGTAGCCAGGTGGATACAGCGGCTCCAGGAATATGACATCGAGATTAAGCACCGAAAAGGTTTGTCACACGGTAATGCTGACGCATTGTCAAGAAGACCTTGTTCCGAGAACTGCCATTATTGCTCCCGAATAGAGAAACAGTACGGGACGACAATCCCTACTGCCTGCCAAGTTACTGCTACATCAACATCTTCAGATCCCGATCCATGGAGTGACGACCAAGTAAGAAAAGATCAGCTTGAAGACCCAGACCTTAAGCCTATCATAGAGTTAATGGAAAAGGACAGTCGGCGACCTAGTTGGCAAGACGTTTCTATCTACAGTCCTGCAACGAAGAGATACTGGGCTCTATGGAAATCTCTCCAGCTACGGAATGGCGTCCTGTATCGGAAATGGGAATCTGACGATGGTAAAGCATTCAAATGGCAGTTACTCCTTCCCAGATCAAGAATTCCAGACGTTCTAAAGGAACTGCACAGTAGTCCGACGGGAGGACACTTTGGTATCCTGAAAACCCTCCACAAGGTTCGAGAGCGCTTCTTCTGGAGCAAGGCGAAGGATGACGTGGAGAAGTGGTGTCATTCTTGTGACGCCTGTGCTGCCCGTAAAGGACCGAAGAGAAGAAGCCGCGGGAAACTACATCTTTACAACGTAGGAGCTCCTTTCGAACGAATCGGGATCGACATTCTTGGTCCTCTACCGAAAACTACTGATGGGAACAAATACATCCTCGTTGCCATTGACTATTTCACCAAATGGCCCGAAGCAAATTCCATTCCGGATCAAGAAGCTACCACTGTAGCAGAGACTCTAGTCCAGCATTGGATCTCGAGATATGGGACACCTTTGCAGATCCATTCCGATCAGGGAAGAAACTTCATCTCTGCTGTGTTTAAGGGCCTATGTGATAGCCTCAAAATTGAGAAAACTGGAACGACACCACTACACCCACAATCGGACGGCATGGTGGAGAGATTCAACAGGACAATCCTTAATAATCTCTCGCTTATGGTCTCCAAAAATCAACAGGATTGGGACAAGAAACTTCCTCTGTTCCTGCTGGCCTACCGCAGTGCTGTCCACGAGACCACCGGATATTCCCCATCACAGATGCTCTTCGGCCGAGAGCTTCGGCTGCCTTGTGATCTCGTCTTCGGTCTCCCTCCAGATGCGCCTTCATCGCCTGAGGAATACGTCCAGGATCTCCAGGCCCGGTTGGAGGACGTTCATCACTTCGCACGGGAGCGAATCAACATCGCGACGGAGAAGATGAAGACCCGATACAACACAAAGTCCACTGGTCATGACTTTCAAGAAGGTGACAAAGTATCATGGGTGCAAGTTTGGCCATGCTTCCAAGACGGAAAATATTTGAGTCACCCCCCCCCCCTCATGCGTGCTCAAGGGGGGAAAAAACAAATACTGATTGATTTTACTGTGTCAAAACTGGGGGTTTAGTACTCATTTTATTTTTCATAGTATGATCATAGTTTTAAGTATATACAAGCAAAAATGGGGGGTGGGGGGGGGGGGGATTTTCGAAATTTGAGTTCTAAAAACCTCATTTTAGACGATCTTTTGTGATATCAGAATGTGTTGTGGCTTATTACAGGGTTCATACTCAAATTTGAAAATTAAAAGTAAGGAGTTTTTTAGGAGTTTTGCAGGAGCTAATTATAATTTTTAAGAAGTGTTTTCTAGTTGAAAGACGCATTTTTTAACAACATATTTAAAAAAAACAAAATTCACAAGTATTATTTATTTTTTCCAACAATATATTGAATAAAACACTAAATTGAAAGTCAAATATGAATTTACTGCTTCTTGAATATTCACTGACTCTAAATAAAATTCAAATTCCGAAGGGGAGGGAGAGGGGGTAATCACAGAAAAATATTTTATTTTGAGAATGAATTATTAAAAAATCACTAAAAAATGAAAAAAAAAAAAAAAGACTGATTGAAAATTAGAACTTTCTCAAAAACAAGACACTTGTTAAAAATTTCACAAGTTTTGTATCATTTTTTTCACCAACAATACCTTGCATAACACATTAAATTTAAAGTCAAAAATATTTATTTACTGCTTCTTGAATATTAACCGACTCAAAATAAAATTCAAATACCAAAGAGGGAGGGGGGGTAACCATTAAAAAACATTTCATTTTGAAAATAATTGTAAAAAAAATGTTAAAAGAAAGTCTGATTGAAAATTAGTACTTTCTAAAAAACAAGAAGCTTATTAATAATTTTGTAACTAGAATCCACAAAATAAATAAATAAATAAAATAAAATTATTAAAATAAAAATAATAATAAGCTAATATTTTTATTTTAATAATTATAGATAAGATAGTAGAGGCCAAAATAACTTTCAAATTCCTTAAACTTTTTGACGATTGACAATCTTAAAGAGCACAGAATTTCGCTTAAAACTTTTCAACTAAATGATTTAAACAAAAAAATAAAATGAAGTTTTAATTGTTCACTTCTTGACAGAGAATAGTAAACATCATAAATGCAAAAAGTACTATTTCAATGGCGGATGCAAAGAAATCGCGATTTTCATAATAAACACGTTAAACAAACAAAAGAGAAGATAAAAATGACATATTTAGGGATTTCTTAAAGTAAAATTATAGTAATTTACATTTTAAAGCTCTGTGATGAATATATTATTAATAGCAATCAACGTAATTGAAGACAAATTTAAACTAAAAGTGATTTCAATTTTAATTTTTTAACTCTCATAGGGAACACAGAATTTCGCTTGAAAAATTTTTATTTTCAATTTTAATAGAAATAAAAAGATATTTTACTTATTTGCCCCTTTGCAAAGCAAAGTAAACATCAAAAATCAGGAAAATTTGATTCTCAAACCGGATGCAAAGAGATTGCATCATTGAAAATGAAGGCATCAAAAGTATAAAAACGGCAAATAAAAGAATGTATTAAAGCAAGACAATTTTAGAATGTCATTCTAACAGGTCTAGATGATGTAAATTATTAATTATTATCGATATAATCGTGGGAAATTTGGAGTAAGAATAAAAATTTCGGATGTGGGAAGATAAGTGCATAGCGAAAAATACTGGATTTCATGTTTTAACTCACGAAAAATACCGCAATTCAGGTATAATATTCGAACACATACACAATTCACCCTTTGGGATTAGTGGTAGAAGAAAATACTTTACAGAAAAAAAACATGCACAAACAGAATAAAAAATAAGGAGTTTGTAAGGAGATAATGGCAAAATTCAGGAGTTTTAAGGGCCCTTATTTTCTTTTGTTAAAAAGCAGGAGTTTATAAGGAGTTTGTAAGGAGCGTACGAACCCTGTATTAGGTAAATGTAGGTACTCTTCCCGCGCAGTTTTTGAAAATTGAAGTTATCAAATCGAAATTTTAGACGATCTCCTATAACGTTAAGAAATGAAGGTTCGGAAGTAGTAACCTCGGAAGTTTTTCTAGATCACAGCTGTACTAACAAAATTATAGAACATATTTGATAACGTCAGGAGAATGGAGTGTTCAGGGACTTTCTCACTCCTTAAAATTGCAGTTTTAAAAATAGTTTTAAACTTTTTAGTGCTGATATGAGAGAGGAGATTCGAAGGCACTCGCCCAAATTTTTTTCGAAAATGATGTCTTAAAACGCGATTGCAGGATATATCTGGTAACGTTAGGGAAAGGAATGAGGTTCAGAAACGTATCCTCAGGGATTGAAAAAAGGTCCAAAATCAAAATTTATTAGTTTTTCGATAATATTAGAGTGAGGGTTTTATTTAATTATCTTTTGGGGGGATCAGATTCTTGAAATTGGTTCAAATTTAATTGAAAAAGCACAAAATTAAGAATGATAGAAAAGAATTAATGCAAAGGGTTGATTCAAATATTATGTACGCAAATATGACATTTAACTATGATCACCAAAATTTTGGTTCAAAAATGATGAAAAAAATTTATGAGTTTTGGTAACTCACATTTCCCGACTAATGCATAATTTTGCTGCCTAAATTCCTAAATTTTGAGTGCCCTCTGAAATATCTGTGATAAATTTTTAGGGGGGGGGGTGATATTTATGCTCCAGCTTAACTCAACTCGGATGCAGCTGTATTGAAATTCCCGAAGGGGCGTGGCAAAATGACGATCGTGCAAGTCTTCTGTTGTGGAACATGAAACATAAGATTTGTAAAAAATAATGGCAAGCACAAAATTAGAGATATTCATGTGTTAGAATCACACAGAAAACCAAAGTGGGAGACCGTTACTGAGGCGGATGCAATCTGATTTCGAAATGCGTAAAAAATCGAGACTGACATGAAAAGGCGTGAAAAACAACCCAAATGTTAACTTTACGCCAGTGGCGTACATAGCGCCCCCGCAACCCCCGCTGCGCGGGGGGGCGCAAGAGGTTTGAGGGCGCCCGATCCAGAAAAATAGCACTGTAGGTTACACTGGAAAAATATTTTTTTTTACATTTTAATAGGGGTGGTGGGCGCACTTACAAATCTTGCTGGGGGGGGGGGGGGCGCACCTTAGTCTATGTACGCTACTGCTTTACGCCAAACCTGTAAACATTGACAAGTTTAAGGGTGTTTTAGAGAAATCCAAATTTATGTTTCGTTTATTTTTATGTCTTTGGAAAAAAAAAACTGAAGGAATGAGATCGATTTTTTTTTCCGTCCCGATATCAGTCTGGGTGACTTCGTCAAGACGGAAATCCGTCCTGAGACGGAAGGTCTTGCACCCATGCAAAGTATGGCTATGGAATCCCATCCGACGTAAAGGTCTGTCACCCAAATTGCAGTCGCATTGGGATGGACCTTACACAGTTCTCCACCGGCTGAACGACGTCGTAGTGAGGATCCAGAAGTCATCACATTCAAAACCTAGGGTTGTCCATTATGATCGGCTAGCCCCATACTATGGCCATAGTTCGTAAAGTAAATCTAAAGCTACCATGGTAATTTGTTTGTAAATTTTGTAAATAACTTTTGCCTTTAATTGTCTGTAATATTACTTTATCAATGTTATTATTTCTTTCATGTTCTCATTGTTATTGTTTATCATGTTTATGATTGGTCATCATGTAATGTGTGTATCTGTAAGTTTTCCCTTGCTTCCTTTCTGGGGATTGTACTGCCCGGGACGTGCAGTCTTTGGGAAGGGGGCAATGTTACAAATCTTGTAAATAGTTGTTGTTTTTCCTGCCTTGCTTTATTTTCATTAGTTTTGGTTTTATCTGGCGACATGTTGCAAATGTATCTGAAGATATCACTTTTATCATCTGTATACCGGCCCTGAAACACTTTGCAGTTTTTACTTTTTTTTCTTATCGCTAGAATTTGTGAATGGATTGTTCAAAGTTATGAATGAAACAAAATATTCCAGGTTTTTCTCGAATATTGTCGTAATTTCTTTCCGTGTATAAATAGCTGGCCTTGAACACAAGTCAGTTAGTTGTTTTCAGATTTGATCTGGTGACTCGTTTTTATTCGCTTTGAGCGGATGTTTGTTTTGCTTTTGTAATTGCTTAATTATTGTTCACGTTAGATACGTGGTGCTGAATTACTGTTGAGAGTACAGTGTACTGTTTGCTGCTTGATTGCTGATGTTTAGCAATTGTTTTCTGCTCTTATTGTAAATAGTGTACATACTCGTAAATAAATTTATAGTTACTTCCTCAAGATTGGAATGCTCATTTGAAGAAAGTTGAAGGTGCTACGGATCGTTACAATATATATATCAATTAAGTAAATAATTAGTTTAGTTTAAAAATAAATTTTTAAAGGAAGAAATGAAAATATTGCTTTAAATGCCAAATAATTTTGAATTCAAAAATGCCTCCTATTAGGAAATTAATGTTAAAGGAAAATATAGTTACCAATTATTCATTATTAAAAACCCATAAAAAGTTCTGCACCGTTTGATGACAAAAGTTTATAGCACACCATTTAAGAGGTTTCCTCTATTCTAGAAATCCAGAGCACATACAAAAAACAAATATCCAGTTTCCCCATTAACTCAAAAAAAAGCTTTTGTAGAATCACAGAAAAGGGCCGGTAACAGAAAAAAAAACCCCACCAATTCATAGCTACAGTTTATATTCCCTGTAAGAGAAAAAAATGAAGAGCAATTCATGACAAGTAACCAAGACAAGAAGCTGATTGCATATTTCACAGTTCAACAAGCTGCCAGCAGCATATGGCAATAAGTATGGCTATTGGCAACCATCAGTCTTTGCTTTTATATTATTTTAAAGGTTTTGAAAAAAAAAAACATGACAACATTTGTACAACTAAGTTGTCCAAGCAACTGAAGAACCTGGAAAGTAAACACCAAATTGATTTCATGTCACTTAAGACAAACAAATACATAAGCTTAGCTGTGAAAAATATATGAAATCAAAGCTCCTTGCACACTAATACTGTAAGCTCACGCAACAAACAGCAAACAATGAAATTGTTGAATGAATATGAGATCCCATGTTAAACTTACATAACAACGTCATGAAATTCATTTACATTTGAGCAATGCAGCTCAAGCCCAGTATTTCATCCATAAAATAAACCACTATATAGAATTTTCAACACAACCTCTTTACATCTAGATTTTTGTTAACTGGCTACCATAAAAATATTTTTAAATATTTTAGGGCAGTGACTTTGTCAGCTAATTATTAAATGAAATAAAAGACTTGAATATACTTGAACATACTTAATAAATGATTTGGAAGATGTGAAGTATCACAGTAGGATACAGAATGAGAGGTAGGTACTACACCAACAGGTTGAGGAGAAACAACTCGAGGTCCAACAACAAAATTCATCTGAAAAAGAAAACTGTATTATAGTTCCACATTATTTAAATTTAAAATGCTACATAAAAATACACACTAAAGCTTTACATTTAGCTTGTATCATTAGAAACATTATGGTATAATCTGTTTGCATTAACAATTTACATAATAATTTATTGATAATTATTTACAATTATATCAACCAATCTGAAAATCAGTATCCTTGCAGTAGAAAAATTTCCATTTTAAATTTGTTTTTTTTTTGAAATTTTTTGATCTTTAGGTGTGTGATCCCCCCCCCCCCCGAACATTTTTCTCAGTCGGTGATAAAACTATTTCAACTAGTGTTTTCTACTTCAATTTTCCCCCGACAGTCTGTATATAATGTGTGTACCAACTGTCATCGACTTAGATCACTTCTAATGGAGTGAGCTTTACTTCAAACAGGATTACGTTAATCATAACCATTCTGAATAAAAAAACTCATATTTCCTATAAAAGTTGTTAATTTCTTTCATCCTATACATAACTTCCATTGGTGAAAATTCATAATAAAGTTTCTTTTCTTTCTTTTTGACACACAGAAATTCTTCAGGAAAGTAGACAATACATCAGAATCCAACATAAACAAAAAATATTAAATGTATGTATATTTTAAATACTTCATTTAAATATTTAAAATACACCCATTATGCTCAATGCCTAACCTTCAGAAATACAGGTAGTTATCAAAATAATGGAAACACTTGAGATTCATAAGAAAATCTACCGTTCATCGCAAAATAAGCGATCAATTGTTCTTTAACTTTAGTCATACAAAATATAGACTTCACCGGACATTTCCACGTTGAAATTAAATCACCCATAAATTTGGGGGACAAGAAGGGGGGTCGGAAGAAAAGCCGCTCTTTGACCATAACTCTTCGAAAATAGTTCGGAATAAGCTATAAATTTCACTAATTAATTAGCATACTATGTATAATTACTGTACAAATTTTTAGGAACGTACCACTCTTACTTCCGAAGATATGAAACATTTTTTAAAAGACAGCAATTTTATTTGAAGGGTTTTTGCTCATAACACGCAGAGTTTTTGATAAAACCTTATCAAAACTTCAGGAAAGATGACAAAATACAAGAGAAAGAACATACTAAAACGGTAAATGAAAATATTGAAAATCCGATGAGAAAGGGAAATAATTTTTCACGGCGCATGCGCGAACGACAGAAATTTATAACAACAAAACTATTGTAGCCTGGTTTATACTGCATCTTATAAAAAAGTTCCAGTTGAATATCGCAAAAATTGAAAAAGATATCAGCGATCTAGTGAGCTGTAATTCATTCATTCGCAGACAATATATAAATGGCGAGGGGTTGTCCACAAATAGTGTGGTGACAATCGAGCATTTTTTTCAATGTTAAATTGTTTTCAGTTTGAAAATTTATATTCGGCATAGAAGTCACATTTCGCCCATTCGGACAAAAAGACCTTACACGTAGGTGGCTAAAAGTATCTGGACACCCCCTGAAACGTTGGTTTTGAACCATGACGCAATAACCTTTAATTTAAAAATATCTCTTTGTAGACAGTCCCTCACTCTTTATGTATTGTCTGCGAATGAATGAATTACATATCCCAAGATCGCTGATATCTTTTTCAATTTTTGCGATATTCAACTAGAACTTTTTTATAAGATGCAGTATAAACCAGGCTACAATATTTTTGTTGTAATAAATTTCTGTCGTTCGCGCATGCGCCGTGAAAAATTATTTCCTTTTTACGTTCATATCTCATCAGATTTTTAATATTTTTATTTACCATTTTAGTATGTTCTTTCTCTTGTATTTTGTCATCTTTCCTGAAGTTTTGATAAGGTTTGATTAAAAACTCTGCGTGTTATGAGCAAAAACCCTTCACATAAAATTGCCGTTTTTTAAAAAATGTTTCATATCTTTGGAAGTAAGAGTGGTACGTTCTTAAAAATTTGTACAGTAATTATACATAAACATACTTATTAATTACTGAAATTTATAACTTATTCCGAACTATTTTCGAAGAGTTATGGTCAAAAAGCGGTTTTCTTCCGACCCCCCTTCTTGTCGTCCCCCAAAGGCATGAGTTATTTAATTTCAATGTGGAAATGTTCGGTGAAGTCTATATTTTGTATGACTAAAGTTAAAGAACAATTGATCGCTTATTTTGCGATGAACGGTAGATTTTCTTACGAATCTCAAGTGTTTCCATTATTTTGATAACTACCTGTACTTTGCTACAGATTAAAACTTTTCTCTTTTTTTTTTAACCACAAGTTTTTTTTCTTGCAATAATTTAAAGAGTTTTCAAAGTTTCTTGAAGATATAAGGAATTCTAAGTATCTTATAAAATATTCTTCATTCCTCAGCAATTTTAAGGAGTCTGTCTGTACACAACCTGAATTTTACATTTTGGTCTGAAGTTACATTACACTAGCATAAAAAGCTAATTATTTCTACACCATTGATTAGCAGGATATTCGCCTTTTATTTTCTTTTAAACTAATTCAGGGAATAAAAATTGTAGTAAGCAACTTGCATGCGAAAAGGAGCATTTTTAGCTGTTTATGCATATAATTAGTTTAACAGTGTTTACGAAATTCAATTGTATGATACTGTTAATTTTTGTCAGATTTCCAGATCAAAAATTACAAAATCTATAATTTGAAAAAATAATAACCTGTGAATAGCCCATTGTTTGCTGGGGTGGGCCAGAAGTATGAATAACTCCTGGAGGTGATGTGTACTGCATAGTCAATTGTGAAGGAGTTTGCATAGTAGCTGGAGCAAGAATAGGCTGCCCAGTGGCAGCAGCTACATGCATTGATGGGGTTATATCATGCCTAGGCTGCATTGTGATTGGAACTAAAAAAAAAAAGTAAAAAGAATAAATACAATTACTATTGCTTTTGAATAGAAAGTCTTTAAACCAAAAAACATTCTATCTAGTAGTTACGGGAAAATTTAAACCAACAATTAATTGCAACACTTAAAAAATCACCTTTCCTAAATCTTGGAGCTTGTGAAAGTGATGCAGCTGCAAAGGGAGAAGTCAGAGCCATACTGACAGGTGCTGCTTGCATGACATATTGTGGAGCCATTGCAGTGAAAATAGGTTGGGCTAAGCCGGGAATCATTTGCGAATGGGGAACTGCCATAACAGGACTCTGAGCTTGAAGTTGCTGGTGTTGCACAGGAACAGGTGCGCTAGGACTCACAACAGACATAGATCGCTGAAAAATTACAATCATTTTTTAAAAACCACTTCAAAATTCATCACTCTTCAAAAGGTTAACATCAAATGTCTACTTAAATACTATAAGATAATTACGTCTACTTAAATACTTTTCAACACATATATGCACCACTAGCATTGCTCATTAAAATTTAAGGTACATAATGAAAAAAAAAAAAAAAAAAAAAAACACTGAAGAAGGTTTTTTTTTTTTTTTTTGACAAATGAAATTGAAAATGTAAGAGAGAAGAAATTAACTAAATATAAATTAGGTAATTTAACACAAAACAGATAATAAAGATAAACTGTAAAGGAGAAATGAAATTGCATAGAACTACTGGACATGAAATGACATGAAACTTATTTTGTTCTATGTGGGGGAAAATTCAAGCTAGGAAAGTTCTATCTTGATTTAAATTTCGGCTGATGTGTTATAACAAAGATATTTCTCTCACATAAGAAGTTTTGCAATATCAAGTTGTAGAAATTTGTTTAGAGTTCACTGCAATTTGGGCAACATGTTTTAAAATTCAAAAATATGAAGAGCGGCCCAATCTTGATTCTGAACAAAGTTGATAGATTTCGCAGGCAGTGAAATTTAAATTTTGCATTACTTAGCTAAAGATTTTAACGCATGGAAAATAACTCCAATGAAAGATGTCATTTCCACTTCATTATTTCCAATGCATGTTGAAATCATGCCTAAAGAGCTAAACAGAAAGAAAAAAAGAAATAGGAATTTGTGTAACTGGAATTATAATCACCACTGTAAATTCATCAAAACAGTTCGGAAACATTAGCATATGCAGAAATTATTTTGAAGAGGGAAAATGTTTCACAGTGGAAGAATTATATGAAAAACTTCACAAAAGGAAAGGTAACACAAAATTTTATAATCAAAAATTTTTCCTCTCAACCACTAAAACAAAGGCTCTTATTGAAGAATCCTTAGCATATTTTGAAGTTATTTTTTAGAAATATGGGAGTATATAAAAACATTTATTTACAAACTTACTCTTTTAGCATACATTACAATAATTCTGAATGAATGGGTCAACAGCATTCATACTCACTTTAAGAATAACAATAAAGGAGTTTTGAATGAGAAAAATGAGATTTTTAAGGGGGTCTTTTTTTGTCATACTAAAATTGTCATCGCCATTTTTTCTTTTTAATAAAATACATTAATATAATACATTTACTGATTAAAAATTTTAAATAATCATTAGACAAACTGACTTCCACAGATCAGGGTTCATACTCATTTTTAAAAATTAAAATTAAGGACTTTTTAAGGACTCTCAAATTCTTTTTAAGGACTCATAGGAAAATATTTAAATAGCTTTAGGAACAATTTCAAAGTACTCGATTTACGAGTATATAATGTTTTTAAAATGCATAGAGATTTGCAATAGACTCTGATTCGAATGACAATAAATGATTATGAGCTATTCAAATGACTACCATTTTGAATAGCTCTTAAAATTGGCCTTAAACATAACCTGGCATTATACTTAATGATGACACTGATCCCAATGGCTTCAGTGTTTGGGAGCACCTTTTGGAGCAGAAAAATTGCCACTTTGGAGCAGTCAAATGTGCTTTTGAAGCAGCTCCATAAATATATCCATTAATGATGCAATATAAAGCATAAACTGTACAAGGTTTCAGAAATTTGTAACTAATGTTTTGAAGAATTTCATTGGAAATTACTTCTCAAATTTATACTTAAGTGTACATGCAATTATACGTAAGCAAATTATTTAAAACTCATGAACATGTTACATTGTTTCTAAATTTAATTCTAAAAACAGATTTTTTTTTGCTTTACAAACGTTTTAGCGTTAAAAATGCTCAGGTCAAAAAGAAATCTGTTTAGAAATAAAACATGCAGCTAATTGCATAAGAGCTGAAAGTTTTGTTTTGATCATCCTTTTTCTAAGCTTATGCAAATTAAAAAAAAATTGTCTTAAAAAAAACAAAAAATAAATTAAAAAAAAGCCACTAAAACTACACAAGAGTTTCATTAAATAAATATTAAAAATGACAACTTGATTAAAATAATCTTTTAGGTGAAGGGAATTGAAACAAATGGCTAGTGTTCGCAAATTTTGCAGAAGTTTTCACAGACGAAAGTTTTTTAAAAAAAAAAGAATTTTTAATTTGGATGAAAAATAATATGAAAGAGTATGAGTTTAAGTGAAACAGACCACCGAGAAATTATTTAAAAGCTGAATTTTCAATTCCCGAAAAGGATGCAAAAAGATTGCACGCACACAACCTGACGCTATTTTCCGACATTTTAAGATTTTAAAACATTGAGAATAAAACAGAAATAAAAATATAGACATTTAAACCAACGATTTCGGTAATAAATAAATAATAAAAGGCGATTTTAACAACGAAAGTGTTATGGCGCAGCTTGGGAGCAAAAACAAAAATGTGTTTTGGTGCACTTTGGCGCAGGTGGCATTCGGAGGCACACATCGGCGCAATTGGAGCAGCTTTGGGATCAATGTGATGATAACCTCTACAAATGAACACGAAAAAAATATTTTAATTAAGGAAAATTTTCCAAAATTAAGGGTTTTTTGGGGACCTTAATTTTGCTCGATAAGATTAAGGGTTTCTTAAGGGTTTTTTAAGGAAGTACGAGCCCTGCAGATGGGAGTGAGGAGGAGGCGTGGGAGGGAGTAACACATATACAAATACGCATATACAAACATACATTGCTGTAGTTGAATAAAAATATTTGTGGGAATGCACCTTCTATAGGATGGATTTTAAAATTGACAAATGTTTACTAAGCCAGAAAAGCTGATACTGGATTACTGATGCCACCTTTAACTCAAAAAGTAGACATTAACTTTTTAAAAGGTCATTTGAAAATAATTTACATTGAATTTGTATTATTTTTACAATAATAAAACATATTTCTGTGAGTAGTATTCCTCCCCATTCTCTACTCCTCCTCCCTTATTAAAGCCTTAACAGGTCATCTTTGGTAACATTTGGAGAACAGATAGGGTTGCAAAACCTGATGTACCAAAAAAAAAAAAAAAATAGTGAGCTATATCTGGAGGGCAGCTTAGGGGTTCTCCTCCAGAAATTTTTTGCAATTGAAGCTCTCAAAACACAATTGAAGGACAGCTTTGGTGACATTGGGATAAATAATGGAATCCGAAAAACTCCCCTAGAATTTTCAAAATAAAATTCCAAAAACTTTCAGACTACAGATTTGGTGTTATTAGAGGGAGGAGAGATTTGGAAATGTAATAAGAGGCTTAGTATTTGTTTAGATAAAAAAATGAAGAAACTGATAGGTTTTGAATGTTTCACAGAGGAAGATTATGTAGTTTTAAACTAAAAATGGAAGAGTTTTGAAGGAGTTAGCGCCAAAATGCAGTAGTTTGAAGGGGCATTCAAAAATATTTCCTAAATGAAGGAGTATTGGAGGAGTTTTGAAGGTGTGTATGAACACTGGTTAATCTCTTTCACAACATCAGAACTAATAAAGAACATAACACACCCTATGTATGTTCATATAATTTTAGTACTTGTATTGCTTGATGTGCAGCATGTATGTTCCTGGTGAGATGTGTTTACTAGGTACAATACTGTTAATTACGCACATACTAGATACGTTTTCTCTTACATATTGCTGGTATTTCCAATGCAATGAGGGAGGGGGGGAGGTAAACATTTTAGCACTTTTTTGGTAAGGTCGGGATTGGGCATGTCTCAGCTTCTAGGGCCCTTTGATTGTAATGTAGAATAAGATATGAGCATCTTCTCTTGCCTTTAGTCATTAGACTTTCAAAGACGGGAATGAAAAAATATAAAATTTTGCCTTTCTGACATTTCCATCAGGTAGTTCTTTTATGCTTGTTGGTATAGTGTGTTATATAAGCAGGGATATCATTTCAAGTTTTTCCAGGGGGGGGGGGGGCAAAAGGTGAAAACACAATGCAATTTCATCGGAAAACAGCAAAAACCATGCCCACTTTTTATAAATACATTGATTTCACAAAGCCAAGGAGGGGGGGGTGGCAATTGACCGTCCCCCTCTCTACCTAAATGACGGGCCTGTATATAAGTGCTTTTTTATGGATTTATTTTTCGTAATATTAAATAATTTTTAAAAGCCTTTTATGTATAGAAAGTGACATAAAAAGAAAGTAAAAAACAGAAGTATAAAAACAACAGGAAAAAAAGGGAAAATAACATCACACAAAATATTTAATTGCTTTTTCACCAACAAGAATTTAAAATAAAACTCACAGGTGTAAATGACTTTGCATTGGGGTTGAAAACAAATTCTTTTGCATTTGGATTTAAGGTGGAGTTCTTAACAACATTTGCACATTTTTCCTCTGCTTCTTTATCTAATTTAATTTGTTCTATTTTGCTGGTAAGTAGATTTTGTTCAGATTTCATATCAGTACTGTGAAATTCATCTCTACATTCACTTGGTTCTTTATTCTCTTCTGTTAACTAAAATAAATAAAAGTCAGAATTACAGAACATATCCACTAGAAAAAAAAATGCAAAAGCTTAAACTTATTAACTGCACAATTATAAAAAAATAATAAATAAATAAATTTAAAAGAATAATGATCATTAAAACATGTAAAAAAAACTAAAGGTAACAATCTGATAATGTTGACAAAGCACAAGTTACCTTAAAGTTTGAACTAAATTTTTTGAATTCTTCAATTTCATCATTACGACCTATAAAATAAAAGAAACATTCATCAATAATAATTAGTTTCACAATGAAAGTTGGTTAAAAAATAACAATTGCAAGAATCTATTAAATTTAACCTAGACAGTCTTCTGAGAAAGGCCAAAAAAGTAGATAGAGTCACTTTTAAATTACATATTTCAATTAATTTTAATGTGAGATTAATCTTAATTACTTATTCCCTCCTTTATATTTCTTATTTTCTACAAAAACAAAAAAAAAAAAACCCTTGCAGAGTTTAGTGTTGTCAAAAAAGTGTGACCATATCCCACATGACTTATCCTCTTAATAATATTTCGGAAGAACATTGAACTTCTAGTGACTAATAGTCATATAGATCTTGCAAATTCTCTGGTACGGGAGGGATCAACAATTTAAGGAGCGAATAACAAGAGACCAAAAATCAAGCATTATTTGTTTAAATATCCGTTTCATAGATTACTTATTTACTTATATGTAAATTGCATTTTACATTTGTCTGTGTCTGTATATTATGCCAAAATTAAACTTACAAACATCATAAAAAATTCCAAATCTGATGGGACAGTTAGGTAAAATGAAGCAATGATTAGATGATATGTTAGAATAATCCTCTTTTTTCCCCTTTTCTTTATTTTTTCTGTTAAATGAAAAATTTTGAAGAGTTTATCATGTAGTTAGCTATTTTTTAAAAAGTAAAATTGTTTCATATGGATTAATCTGAATAACATAGCTAATTATTTAAGTTTTAGTTAATTGAGCAGATTTGTTAATGGGTAAAAATAAAAAAAGAACTTAGCCAACCCCACTGAAAGCAATGCAAATCAAACTATTCATTAATAAAGTACCATAAGTAATTTTAGAATTGTCTGTATAAAAAAAGAGTATTAATAATTGTGGAACTATAAAATAAAACTAACTTAAGCTCAGAATAATAAAGTTCTTTCTAAAGTTAATTCCAATAAAACTTATCTTAATACTCCAGCTTTAAGAGAGAAGGAGACACATACGGAAAATTTTTATTCCTTTTCATTTGCAAAATATCATCAAATTTGCACAGCAAAAATATCCTTATATTTAACTTTATTTTGATCTCACAAAATATTTTGAGCTTCCTAAATGAATACATTTCTCTTTATTTTATAGTATTTTACAAAATTAATTCAACTGGTTACATGTAAACATGCCCCATGACTATATGGACAAGATTAAAAAACATAAAACAGACACACACACAAAAAAAATGTCACATTTAAAAGTAAAACTTTGTATCTGATGATTCAATAATGCAAATCTCTCAATAAACTCTTTCATTATCCATCTAATAATGAAGATTTATCAATCACTATTTTTAATAGAAACATTTTTACGTAACAAAAAAAAAAGCTTTAAGAATAAGAGTCAAAAAAGATTTTTTCAAAAAATACACAATAAGAAAAATAATAACAACAAAAAAGTCCATATAGTGTAAATACCTTTTTGTTTTGCTAATTTTCTCTCATTTTCACGTCGCTTTTCTATTCTTGGAGGTAATGTTTGTGATGATGCCGGGCATAAAGCATGCGGCTTTGTAGAACCAGACAGAACAGGCACATTTTCAAAAACTGGAGTAGATACACAGGATGTTATACTGATTCTTTTATCAATAGAATCATCTGCAAACAATGCAAATATGTTACTTGTATAATTTTCAACTATATGGGGATGAAAATATGGCAGATAAATCAGGGTGGTCACAGGAAAAGCAAAATAATTTTCCCAGTTTTTCCTTGCACAACTAAATTTTCCCTGAATTCATTGGTAACCCATTTTTCATCCACTTGAAGCTCAATTTCCACTCTTCCTTAATACTTGGATGCTTCTGACTATTAAAACCACTTTAGGCATTCATTATTTATGTACTAAAATGAGCTACAATTACAAGAAATGCTGTTTGAGACTGCTAATGTTAAGAAAAAATCTGGTATGGACCCCACACTACTTCCGTTTACGTGTAAATTTCTTAGTAGTTGCCTTAAGTGTTAAAAAAAGTGCTTGGAGTGAGAATGGGAACAATTCAAGTATTTACTCCCCTAATCTGCCACGAAACAATGCAAAAAATGTTTTAAAGATTAATTTTCTAAATATTGCTGATTTTAATATCATTCAGTGAATTTTTCGCAAAATATCGCCAACAGCGCCAAGTTGAACCCAAATTCAAAAAATAAATTTTTTCGCCAAATGTGTTGCCACATTGGCATCAAACACTTGGTGACCAAAAGCTTGGCGATATATCGCCAAGTAGTCGCGCCAATTTATATCACTTGAGTCTGCATTGAAATTAACACTGATTTACCCCAAAAATAGGGGTAAAACACCCCCTTGGGAACATTCAAATGCAACCACAAGGGGAGGTGCACAACTAGACCATCTTCAGAGCCTACATACCAAACTAGAAGCTTCTACGGCATATAGTTTTTGAGTTATGCGACACATACACATATGTACGCATGTACAACGCACATACGTACATACAGACATCACGAGAAAACTCATCGTAATTAACTCGGGGTGGTTGAAAAGGATTTTTCGGTTGCTTATATGTTGGTAGGTACATATGCACGTGCTGACAGGTCGAAAAAACTACTAAACATTCATTCGGGGGTGAGCAAAATCAAAATTTAGATTCAAATTTGAGTGATTCTTTTTTCGCGATCACAATACTTCCTTTACTACGTAAAAGGAAGTAAAAATTAGTTGTTGGATTTATTTAATAACTATAAAATGCCATTAACAATAGGAATATTTTTTCCATTTAAAACCAGCTTACTGAACTCCCAACTTCTCCAAAGAGAGCCTTAAACTTTTTTATTCATTCTTTAAAACTTATGAGGAACTCTCCACCACTACTCTTTCCTCTAACTTAGGAGTTCCCAAAGTGGTCCACAGGGACCCCCAGGGGTCCCTCGTAGTTTGCAAGGGGTTCACATGAAAGAAAGAAAAATTTGAGGGTCCACGAGATACACATAGGGGTCCACGAGCCAGGATCATTAGCAAAAAAACTGAGCAACAGCCTGCATTAAGTGCTTCAATTTGTAACAAATGCAATAAACAAACCTCGAAATAATACTTAACACTATACATTATTTGCGCAGTTGTATGAAGAAAATGATGAGAACTTCAATAAATTACTTTCTCAGTTTGAAGTATACTATGTACACTTCAAAGTACATTGGATGTTAAAAGGATCATGCTTGACTAGGTTTTTACAATTATTCTTTTTTTTTGCCACTGATGTCTTTGTGGATTATTAATATTTTTGATGACTTTGAAAAATTGATATTTTACAGGAAGAGTTGGTTGGACTAAGCACTAATGAAGAACGAAAGAGAGTTTAGGAAAGGTTACACAGGTCTGCAAAAAAAATTTTTCAAACAGATGCATGAGATATTTTGGCTGATTTTAATGTTTTTCGGTGTGCTGAATCCGAATATGAGCTTCATTTTTTTCCATCACGTACAGATGTTTTGCAATACGTGAGGACTTAAATTGTCAAAGTCGAAAAAAAAAGTTACAAAGAAAATCAGGTATTTATATTTAAAAAAAGCTTTATAATTTTTTTACTCATTACAACACATTTTAAAAAGTGGATCACATTTAGTGTTTACTCCTTTTTACGGTAAAATTTTTTTTTCTTTTTATTGATACTCCCATTGGTGTGCTTTCGCTGGTTGGATCTCGATGTCTCCCGCTCGAGCATCCAAAAGTAATATGACATCATATTTACGTCCGACTTTCCTTGGTAACGTCTCTCTGTCTTTCACATCTCGATAAACCTCTCATCCTGTTCCTCACTAAAGCCACCAAGGTTTTGCGAAAATAGTCGACATGTGAATGTAGAAAATGGATTTTTAAACTCATGTTACAGTGCTGAACTTTGAAGGCAGCCAACATCCTCTTAACGATGTTTTCAGAGCCATAGTCTTTGCTACCTTCCCAAAAACTTTTGTAGCACATCCTTGAATGAGTTCTAGACTTCTTTTTCAGTTTCATTTATTGATTGATTAAAAAAACAATGGGTAAGATAAAAGTTTGCTTATGTCAGGTTCTGTGAATATTCCTTCTTTCAATTTAGCTTCAGAAAACTTCGAACAAACATATTTGAAAGTCCCTATCTTTTTAACAGACCTTCGATAAATTGCTTCATCTGTCCTAATTTAATGTGCAGAGATTTGGAAACAGCACTTTTTCACGATTAACCACTATACTGCCGAACGTGGAATACCACAACTAGCTCCAGCACCTTTGACGATTTCTATTTTAAAAAGGGGTGTGCACTTGATTAAAAAATGCACCATGGCAGCATTTCTGCTTATTCTAAAAAAAAAAAAATTATTTCCCTTGATCTGATAAGGAAGCGGAATAAATTTTCAAAACAAAAAAAAAAAAAAAAAAATCAATACAAACCAATATTTTTAATAAACGAATCCAACGAAAAATAAATAAATTAAATTCCCCCCACATTCTTTATCTCTCTTATCACTATCACCCTTATTTTAATACAATCCTTAATAGTCCAGGAGCCCAGTTCAACATATTTGAACCTCATCAATGTGACTCTGTGGGTGAGTGTAGCAGGCCTGTTTTCACTTTTCCCTATCTAACGCCCAACCTCGCTCTCCCCCCCCCCTTTTTTTTTCAGTTTTTATAACTGCAGGTAATCTTTGAACATCAAAGAAGCAAGTAAGAAAAACTATTTGTAATAAACATTTTTCTAAATCATAAATTAGTGGAGAATTTTTTCAGTTAAATAGAGGAAAAATTGTACATTACCACACTCAGACACACGTTTTGCGGAAAAACTGCACGTGATGGACAAAAACGGAGGTCATTTTCGAATTCAGCACACCGAAAAACATAAAAAACACTCAAAATATCCTATGCAGTTTTTTGGTTGCAGACTTGTGTTATCAATACTTCTGTCTCCAGACTTATCCTACCTTTGGAATACCACAAGAAAATTTTTGTAATTTTTTGCATCTTCATACCTCATGCAAACAAATTTCAGTTCAATCACAAATTTTCTTTAAAAAAATAAGAAACAGACATGCAGTCCTTGATTGCAGAGATTAAAAGTTATGTCTCACAAATCTAAAGCCAAATACAAAAAATTTGCTGTTGATACACCAAATTCACCCCTCCAAGTAAAAAGCCTTCTTTTTTCCCTCGTGTATACTTATTCTACGCAGGAAGATGTCAGGCACGTACTGTGAAAGAACGCCCAGGGTAGGCAGATGAGATAATTTGTGGAATAATACTGCATATGCTGTTAATTGTAATAAAACAGTATGAATATGAATGATATTTACGTAATCCCTAGTATAAACAAATATAAAAAGATTTTCATCTGATTCTATAGAAAATCCATTCTTCTTTCTTTCATTGTGGTGAAAATATCTGTGACTTTCATAAAAATTGAAAATGAGGTCTTGTTTCATTTTGTTCCCTTTCTTTTTCTATTAATATCAAAACAAGAAATAAAAGTTGTTAATTTGTCATTATATTCCTTTTGTTGCTCTTATTTCTTTTTATGGCCGAAATATTCACTCTACAACAAAAATAGGACTGGTATAATCAAAATTAACTGCACCAACATCAGTTTCTGGAAACAGTTGGCTCAGTTCACTTTTCAAAAATAAAATCAAGTACATTTTTTATGCATTTGTCACAAAAACTTGTTTCCATAAATATCTATTAAATCTGCAATCCATCTTATAATGTCAAAAAGTTTCGGTACTTTTTTCTAGACCGCTGAATGCATCCTTATCAACTCCAAATGCTAATTTTTAAAACTGACATCCACACAAATGATATGAATTTTTCAATATTTTGTCGCTTTTCTTCATAAGTCTTTTTTTTTTTTTAATTTAAACGGAACAACTATCCTGAGGTTTCAACTTAAACATGGGAAACAATATGACAAATGAAAAAACGAAACATTTCATAGAAAACAAAACACCATATAGAAAATGAATCAAGATGCCAAAACCATTGAGAATTTCGATAACGCTCACCGCCCTGCACATAACGTCTCCAAATAGCAGAGGAGAATCGAAGAGACCGGCAGAGAAAGAGTGTAGCCTTCAGGCTGATCCTCGTCGGCTACGCCAGAGAGGCAGATTTTATTCTGTCTCCGCCGTCGCTTTGGCTGACGCGAAGGGGGGAAATGGTGAGGCACAGGGATATTTTGCATGCTAAGCATTGCATAGATACAGAGGTCGAAAAGCAGCGTCGGTCGCTGGTTTTCAAGTGTACCTAAATGGAAAAATTCCATTTCTTTCTTTTTTTCTATTATTGCTGAAAAAACCTAAATAATTTTTTTTCCAATCAATGCATTAAATGTCATTGAATGAAGTGGTGAGGTTGATCTGCTGTCTTCGTGGGTAGGCACTGCCTACCTTGTCTACCCAGACAGCATGTCCCTGGAGATGTGTACCTGGTTTAAGTTTTTGTTATTATTATTATGAAAGTATGAATAAAAATGTTACGTTTCTCTTCATCTGTTTTCTTTGAATTTTAATTTTTTTCTCTGAAGTAAAACTGTCAAACTGAATTTTTAGAAAGTTTTCAAGCATTTAAGAAGCTTTTGATTGTTTAAAAAATCAATATTAAAAGAGCTCTGATACTGTTGGGTGAATTTCTGATTAATCTTGTAATATTTACCATCCATTGTAACCATCCAATTCGTGGTTTAAGAATGCTTCAGTTCTATTATTTCGGTCCCTGACTAGTTTTGGAATGACCCTTAGGAAGGGGGTCCACGAGAAACTGGAAAACTCGGCAAGGGGTCCACAGACCAAAAAGCTTGGGAACCCCTGCTCTAACTTCACTAAAGATAAATTGTACCTTCAAGATTGCACAAAATCTCCCCAGCTTAAAGACACCTAGAGACGGTCTAAAATAGTGTTTTCGATATGTCACCTACAAAAACTTTGAGAGAGAAGTTCCAAACAATTTTCCCTAAATTCTCCTAAGGTGGCACATCAGTAATAAGAATCATTACAATAATAAGAATAACGCAAAAAGATTAACTAAATAGAGCATCAAAACAATAAATATAGTTTTTAGCACAAGTCATAAATAGGAAAATAAAATGTTCATTTACAACAATATATAAATTATTTACTTCCATTGAGAGATTTTTCAACCACATCCTTTGGCACAGATGGCATAGGCATGGATGTAGGACTAGGACCAGGAGACCCACCCTGAAATGATGGGGGAGAAGGTGGTCTTTCTGCAATTGGAAGTGAATGAGGATATTGCTTATTGGCTGGATGATGAGCCACAGGCACACTGGGAGAAGCATGGATTGATGGGTAAGGCTTGCTAGGACCAGTGATATGAACAGGAGATGAAGTAGTAGAAGCTTGTCTCTTCAAATTTGCCGAATTCCTTCTTTTTTGGGGTAAAACATATCTGAATGGGGAAAAGGTTGTCACTGTTAATTAAAATATATGTAATTTATTGCTTATAAATTAGATAATGCATTCTATTTAAAAGCAATCGATATTTTTAGAATAAAATCAAATCTGATTTATCATCATTTGTATTTTGATTATTTATTGCTTTTTAATAGTTTAAAATGAAAAAGTTCAATTTTTCAAACTCAATTTAAGCAAAAAATTTGAATACACATACTTAGATGTAGAGGAATCATCAGGTCTCACCACTGCACTAAACCTATCTTCTTCATCACCATTTTCCAATAGAAGTCTTGATTGATATGATACATTAGCTTCAATTTCATGAGCAATTTTCATCGCTTTAGCTTCTTGCAATTTATATTCTTCTGTATCTTTCTTTGCGAGAGGTACTCTAAAAAAGTCAAATTACAAATAAAATACACCTATTATCATAAATATCATGAAAAAAAAAAGAAGTACGTAAAAAATAAAGAATTTTAAAGTGAAGACTAATTGCAAAGATCATAAAATAAAAAGCTAGTTTAAAACACAAAATTGCTTTTTAAGCCTGAATTAATCCAGTTTCCCACTAAAATACAAGAAAAAATACTGCCTAAAATGTCTAACTCATATACCAGAGAAATTTTAACTAACATGCACTTAAATGAAAAATATACTTATAAGAAATAAATGAAATTCGGAAAAAAAAAAATTATTTTCCGAAAATGTCGGAAAAGACATCCGACAATTTCATCAAAAAGCTCTTTTTTGAATGAAAATGATGTTCATGGTAACGCCAAAAAGATGTGACTGCCACATGAATTTCAAGAGATTTGCCACTATTTGAAGCTACAGATTTGGCAGACAATGACGTAGTAGCCAATTACTTAAAGACAAACCAAATTTAAAGAAAATTAATATGCTATTAAAATAAAGAACATATTTAAGGTAGTATACTATACGTTAAAACAGTTTCCAACATTAAAAATGATTGAAAAAAATATAAAATGCAAAATGATTTGAATCACAAATACTGCATCCAATTTTCGGAGAAAAACTTGATATAGGAAAGTTTCCAAAGATTAAATGCTTTAATGAGTTATTAATTTTGAAATTTCAGTTAAATGGAAATTTTGGGTGACTGCCATCACTTATAAATCAATTTTGGGTTTTCCTCGTCCATCGGTAGATGGTAAAAAAAAAATTAAACAATTAGAAAAATAAATTTTCATTAGAGATTTGATGGGTCATATATTCACTTCATTCTACTTATTTTTCACTCATTCAGATTTTGGTCTAAATTTCTACTCTACTACCACTTGACAAAAACTGAGAGAGTGAGACGTAGTAAGCTGAGAAATCATTTGTTCGCGTTTTAAGCATTTTCTAGGAACAAAAAAGTATTCAGTGCAGTGTAGAAACCTGTGTAAGCTATAGCAGGGTCAGGATCTGCTCGAATTGGTGCAATAGCGCTAAAACAGAATCTTGACGCTATCCTCCTGCTCGAAAAGTATTATTTTCGACGAAATTGCGCCCTCACTGCACCAAATACCCGAAAAACTACTGCCACAAAAGTTTTAACGAGCTGCGAATCAGCGATCGTTAAAAGTTCACTATTTAAGCACACTTATCAAAAAAATCCTTAGAAATTCATCTTCATATGATCAGCTGTCGAAAGTCCACTTTTATGGCAAAAACTTAGAAAAAAAAGAAAGAACAGTGCAAAAAGTTTCATACAGCGCAAAATTGGAGATCGTGGAGTTTTGCGAACGTAAACCGTTCTTTTCATACAAAATTTCTGTGATATTGCATCACATCGTTGGGAATTTTACAGTTTATTAATCAAATAGCAACTTCTCACTCACGATCGTTTAACGCCGGTTTTTGCTATTCCCTATCAACGACTTTTTAAATTTACATCGGAACATATTCCCTCCTCAAAAGTTTTACCCCCCTTAATTTTCCGCGCATTGTGATATATCATTTAAGCATTTTCGGCCACTTTAACGCTTTTTCGAATCGCGATTTTTAATTCCCATTTTGGTCCAAATTTTGGTCTTTTTGCATTTTCCATCTTGAGCGGAATTCTTTCGGTTCCTCTCCCCCAGCCAAGACGTTGTTGAGGGCAAATCTTGACCCAGGCCTTTTGCTATTGGACAGTATTTCTCCGAGCATGTCGAAGCGGGCATTGGCTCCTAACCAACAGTATTTTCTGATTGGACCGCTCAAGGTCAGCCATCGGAGTTTGGCGTCGGAAGAGCGAATTTTTAGTCAGACTTGTCCGCAACACTGTTCCGACAGGATGTTCTCCGAAGGAGTGGAGTTTTCCTTAGAATCTTTTTCGAAAAGCCGTGATGAGGGTAGCTGCAGTGTTAGAAAATAGGCCCTATTTTATTCTTGGAACAATTTCCTAAAAAGCTAGAATGTTTAGAAAATATTTGGACCTACTTCTATGGTTTCAAACCTGGTATAAAGCTTTCCTGCAATGTCCCATTTTGATTACCCGGCGTGCAAAATATCCCCATAAAGTTCCAATTGTAAATTTATGTGTGTATTTGACCGTCAACACCTACGAAGTGACATGACGTAAGAGCTAAAGTGTTGAGTAACTTTTTGGCTGAATTAAAATAAAAACAGTACCGATAATATTTTAACAGTTAAAGCTAAAGTGTTGAGTTGTTTTTTTTTCAGATTTGTATCTATCAAAGTTAGTTATGCTAATGTGATGTACGTCATGGTCGCTACGTAGGATTGAATGTAACCATAAATACATGTTCCATGCATTCACTGGGGCTTCTTATCATTTTTACCGTCACTGCAGTTGGACTGTTGATGCTGTGATTGCATCGGGGAGCTTGAAATGCTCCATATTTAATTTAGTTTTCCACTCAGATGAAGTGGATGGTAATTTAATCATGTAAAAGTTTTTTTTCGTTCACCCTGCCATAACGGGCAGGGGTGTCCTTGGAGTTCTATCCTGTCTTTTTGAAGTTTTGAAACCATGTGCTTCTGTTGAATTTCGGCTATGTTCATCCATTTTTATGTGAGGCTTAGGCCTACTACGACATGAAGCCTGAGGCGTACTTGCTCGGCCATGAGGCGGCCGAATCCTGTGTCGTCTGACTGAGGCTCGGCCATGAGGCGGCCATATGTTCTTCTGAAGGGTTCTTCAAGAACTGATGGTGCCTACTTTTCTTGGATGAATAGCCGGTGGTGTTCCTGCTGTTTTCACTTCGTCCACTAAAATCGTCGACAAGTGTTAGTACTTCTGCAGGAGGGAATCATCATTTTAATGCCTTTTTCCAGGAATGATTTTCCCCGTGGTATGAACATTTAATGTTATCTTACCTGGACATTATCTTCTTTATGGCATCTTTACAAGCGTGGACTTATCAAGTCTGTGAACTCTTTTTGGAACTGGAACAATATTTTTTTTGGATTTTGAATGTATTTCGGGGGGGGGGGGGGGGTTATGGTCTAAATTGTTTTGGGTGTGTCAACTTATTTAGTATTTTATATTTACTGTTTATATTTGTTTGAATAAATTGTTATTTATTTTTAATATGAATTCATGTATTCTTTTCTTCCGAGCAGAACCATTCCACATTTTTTGTTGGTCGGGGTGCGGCCCGGTCTTGGTCTTTACCGATTCCAGGTTATCGCCGTTCGCCGGCCAACATGCAGGAGTCGATGACGACGGGGAGGAGCGAGGCCCAAGGAAGAAATAATTATGAACTCGAATTACTAAAGAAAAATCTTCAGCTCATCACTTTTTTCCTGCCGCCATGAGAGACTCGTTGGAGTGCCGCAGCTCGAAGCCTCTGCCTTCATTTCTTCCACCTTTTCAGCACTGATATGTGCAATTTTATCCACAATCTTTTGTTCCTGTCTTAGCTCCGCCCGAACTGTTCAAGAATTCCACAATCTTTTGCTCCCTTCTAACTCAGCCTGCAGAGATGTCAGCCTAGTTGGTTTGTTGTCAAAGTCCGACTTCCTCATTACGTAGAGACTGTGTCGACCGGTTTTCCCTTTTGTGCTAGCTCCGACCCATCAATAGTAAGAAGAACTAATTAGCCGTTTTTTTTAGTTCAAGATCTATAAACTTTTACTCATCTGATGTACAGCACCCCAAGACGTCTACATTAATGAACTGAAAATTTAGGATTTGTCTATAATTACAAGTATAGAAGGATCTTCGCGATGTTTCAACATTTTTTTGTATTATTCCTTCTTGTCAAAAGAGCTCTTTAAATATTAATAAGTTGTTGTAAAACTGTATTGAAGAGGTGAGGCTGCAGAAAAATAAATATGTTGATCTGAATAGCTTGTGTATCACTGAAAATATCAACACCACGCCAATGGGTAAGTCAGAATTTTATTTTCCTTTGGATCTTAAATTTAAAGGCACTCAAGGCAGTCGTTGGCCTGGAGTTCATTGCGGCAATTTTAGACAATAGATCTGCCTTGCTACTTATCACTTGCGATTCGGCCTTTTAAATTAATATCTTTATTTTGAATCTCTTTGGGAATATTTTCCCTCTGAATTTTTAATTATACCTTTTTTTGCATTAATCCAATTCTAACAAAACAAACGGACCAATTACGTTACAAAATAGTGCCGTGTTACACTACAATTTCGGGGAAAAAAAATATAATGTTAGGGACGTCATTTCAAGTTTTTTTTTTGGGGAGGGGGGGCGCAAAGGGTCCAAACACAATGCAATTTCATCAGAAAAAAAACCACGCCCACTTATTTAAATACATTGATTTCTCAAAGCTGGAAGAGGGGGCCAATTGACCGCCCCCCCCCCATCTTCAAACGATTCTAATATGCTTAAGCTCGAGAATAAAATTTGTTTGAAAATAAAGATGAAATGAATTATTTTATCAACGGAAATCAACTTTTCATGTTGTTACCATGGCTATGTTTTTATTTCGTTTATTGTGTTTCGTTCTTTTTCCCTTAATTATTTTAAAAATGTACTTGTGTTTGTAGCAATCCAAACTCCAAGCCTTATTAAAATTAGTCAAATGAAATATAATAAAACCATGATAAGATGGCACCTGTCAATCAAATGAGAAATCGAATCCTTTCCTTAAAATAGGTAGAGAAGGAAGAAACTGACGCATACCATTTTTTGTGAGTTTAGAGACATTTTGGCTATCTGACAAGTTGTGTAGAAGAGGGAATAATTCTTTAACCAAATGATGTCAAAAAAAGAGACAACATGACAGGAAACTATTCTAAATTTATCGTCTGCAAAACGTATTTTACTTTATTATTAATTAATTTCAATATAAATTGCAGTAAATGGCTTGAGTGAACGAATTTAGCTTTTAATTTAACGTTTGCTGTTTGATGTTTGTTGATGTTTATTCTGCCGTGCTAAGCGCAAAAGTCGTATCTACAGTCGAGCTCAAACTGAGATAACACCCTTTAAAGTTTTGCGCCACCATGTATTTGATTCAGATGAAACTTTTTCAAAAAAATTTTAAAAATATTTCTCGTTCTCAAATGACCATATAAGTTTGTACTCAGGTAAAATACATCACAAAGAGCCACCTGGTGGCCAGGGTTCGCGTTTACCCGCTATAGCGGGTTTTTTACGCAAATTCTTCTAGAACGGACGCAACATTCACGCCGTTTCGGGTCCCTGGGACCCAAAAATAATAGTTTATGCCAGGAGAAAAAAAATCCGATCAAAAAGTAATTTCGGACCCGTGTGAATCGAAAAACTCCAGAAAATTAGTGCTGATTTCATGCTGTATATAGTTGAACTTTTACAATCATGAAAGGAGGGGAAAGAATAAAAGAAACCCATCCTTATCAGCTAACTCAATGACCCCCTATTGTGTAGGCCAGGCAATCCTAGTTCTAAGAAGGGGGTCGGACACAGCTGTGACTTGGACATGTCAATCTCCCCCGCCCCCCCCCCTACTCTTAAAAGCCTCATGACATTGCACATGTTGTCCCATTGTCCTCCCAGTCTTTTCTTGGAATTGAATAGTAAACATCATACAGGAACGAAATTTTCATAGTATTTTAGATCTTTTTTGTTCGTTTTTCGTTAGAACGTGGAAAATAGGCTTAGTGAATTTTGGCACATTTTTACTGATTGAGCAGCTATCTTTTAGCATCCGTTTCTGGTTAGTTATTTTTCTGATTATTTCCTAAATAGTCCCTAGTGCAAAGCCTACAGAGCTAAAATACAATGGTATTTTTCCCCTTGCCTTATTTTTGCCCCCCCCCCCCCCGAAAAAAACGGCAATTGAAACATATTTTCTACTTGAAATTTAACTATGATTTTCCTCCTCAGAACATTTAGTTTCATTTTGCTTAGCATGTTTTACTTTTTCTTTCTGATTTGTTTACAGATTTTTTTCAATAAACTAATCAACATAATTAAAAATATTCTTAAGATATAATTGTGCTTTCCCAACCACAAAGAGTTTTTTTTTTAAACCTTTACACAAAAAATCAAATGCTGATTATAAGTGTTAGGAAATAACAGAAAATTACAATCATGGATTTATCCTTGTTTTTATTTATTGCCAGAAAAACTTGCTTCTTTGTTTACAGCTTCTTGTGCCATTGTGTTTGACAGTACTTACATCTAGGAATACATTGATGTCATGAATTCAAACATGTCCAATACCAGGAATTCAGATAAAAACCTTTTTATTTTGTGTCTTAATACGTCTAATATTAAACCCATGTTAAAAAAAATTTAAGGTGAAAATCTAAGTTATCTCCTTGTAGCATCATTGATTTTTTATGCATCAAATTTTGCGAAAAGTTGTCAATTTAGTACATGAAATCAATGGATTATTGTGCATTTTCAGATCAATTTTAAACAAATGTTTTTACTAATATTAGTTAGCTGTGTCTAGTTACAAAAAAAATAATGACAGTTAAATTATACCTGCTAATTTTAAATTTTATTTATTTTTTAGTAAGTTTTAGTTATTTATTTTTTGCAAAGAGTGTAGAAATAAGCAACATATTGTACAATTTTCTACATATTATCTCCAAATGGAGTGCATAATAGGCTGTGTCCTCCACCCCTTCTGAAGTGTGACCCTCAACATAATCAATCTTTTGTAGCCTGCTGTTTCAAAAAGGTTGTGCTTTCCTGCCGAAAATATCATTAAACAGTCCTCTTTCAAGAAAAGTTCGGAAGTGGCAATGGAAAAAGCAAATTGATAAAGAAATGAGGACAGTATACTGGCTTGCCAAAGAGCTACAGGAACAAATTTTTGTCTCTAATTGAATTGAATTAATATTGATCTCAAAAACTAAAGGAAAAACTCCTTTATTAGTATAATTTACTCATTCACCAAGTTCACTTGTTTTCCATTCAAAAGTGTGCACACAATTAATAAATTTTTTCCTGAGGAAACATATATGCAATGCATTTACAACATTTGTATTTTAATAATAATGTTATTTTATTCAAATATTTCGGGACTCAATTTTTTCACCAAAGGACTCACTTTTTTTTTCATTAATGGGTCCATGGGACCCAGGTAGCAAATAGGTCAGCGCGAACACTGGGTGGCGATAACTCAATTTTGTTAAAAAGTGCAGATACGACTTTTATGCTTAGCACGGCAGTATTGTTTTTATTATCATTATGAAGAATAATGCACGAAATTTCTATGACTAATACTTAAATTTTTTAGAATCAGTTGAGTTTAAAAGAAAAAGTGATCCAAATTTTAGCTTTGTAATTGTGCTATCTGACTTTTTTTTTTCAAAATATTTTCACCTATAATTTAATCTTAGTTTAAGCTTTATATTTTAATGCCCACACTATTTTTCTCAATAAGTATACAAAAGAAGAAAAAGTTGTGTATTTATAGATTTTTGAAACATATTTTTATGATTAAAAAATGTTAAATTTTACTTGAAGGTTTTATAAAAATTTCCTTTGAGAATTTTACTTTTGAATTCTACATGCTTCGTTTTCCTTTTACTAAATTAAAAAGGTTCATTGAAACTTGACCCCCTTACCAAAAATTTCAGGATCCTCCTCTGTATATATATATATCCCAAAGCTGTAATCGTGTAATTGAAATCGCAATCGGCATACATAATAATCGTAATCAATGACATTTTTTACATAATCTAATCGTTGTTGTAATCGCAGCTGCGATTTGGCAGAGGACTGTACTCGTAATCGTAATCTCCAATTTTTCATGCTCATAATCATAATTGTAATTGATTACATTTTATCGTAATTGACTCCAAGCCTGTTCTGCTGTCTTGTGAAAATTTCGGTATCTACCTGAATCGGGAAACTCCAAAACCCAGAACTGTGTTGGTCCCGTTGCTGCCCGATTTTAAGCCACATGGTGAACGTACTTTTAATTGTGAAGTAAAAAATAGAAAAAGATAGAGTTCCCTCTTTTGAAAACCTTTTTTTTAAACATCGGCCAAACATCTGCATTTAAATGTCTTCGAGGCCAATGGGCAGATGTTTTTCCATGTTAGCATCGGCGGCCGATGCCGATGGAAAAATTTTCAACCATCGGCGGTTGATGCCGGCCGATGCATCGGTCGAGCCTTAAAAATGTCAGATTATTTTCACAGAATGGCTCGATTAAATTGATTGATTCCTTCAATACAGTAAACTTTTAAGACTTTTTCAAAAATGAAATTTTCCAAAATAATTGGATTTTTCTCAAAAAAAGTAATCTTCAAAATATGCTACAAACATTAGACATAATCCGCGGAAAACCTGTTTAATGTAAATTTTTAAAAGCAAATAAAAATATTCGAGCAAGTTGCATTTTGAGGTTTTCAAGGTTTTGAAGCACTTAAAAATTAACTTTATTTCAAACAGTTTACAAGTTTCTAAAAAAGCGTGTAAACAATGTTATGTTACCAAAGACTATTTTTCATAAAGAGATTTTGCAGCACTTTCCAACAAAATTTTGTAACTCATTACTTCGTTTAAAACCGTCCCCGCTGAAAGCTTCGATTACAGCATCTTCCTTTGATTTTCTACAACTTTTCATCAATTCATTCAGGATATTTAGATTAAAATTTGAGCAGAAAATTTTCTGTAAAATATAACTTTTTTGTAACGAACAAAATATATATACTCAATTAACCTTATCAAATAATAATGAACCTCTTAATCCATCATCACCTTCTTAATCATTCAATAGATAACTGCACTAACATCTACTAAAACACCATTTTCTGAAATAAACTAGTTAAAAGCATAAATTAACAGAAATAAGCAGTCTTACGTGTATTCTTGAAGGGAGTTATCATAGCTAGATTTAACACCATATTTTTCGGCATTTGTACGAAACATATCATTAGCATCCCAGCCATTCTGTAAATATGCAACACAAAATTACAAATAAAATTATAAAATGAGAAAAACATTTAAGGTAAAAATAATACTTAAGTTTTTCAACTTCGTGCTCAAATAGGTAAATTTTAGAGGATGAACTATTGTCATTTTACATCAATTTCAATAACACCATGAGTATCCTTTTTAATCTTAGTTTAAAAAATAAAATAAATAAAATTAAATTTAAAATATCGGTAAGAAAAGGATTTGCAATCAAGAAATTGAAAAAACCGTGGTACTGAAATACTTTGAGCAAGTTATAGCAGTAGAATGTGTGTGTGAATTGATATTTAGATTAATACAGTCAAACCTGCCTATCTCGAATTTCACGGGACAGAAGAAAAATCCGAGATAAGGAGGTTTTGAGATACAAAGGCTGTGATAAATTTTACAAAAATAAGCAATTATAACATAGTCAAATACTTAATACATTGCTTTGCATTGATATTGTAGAATATTTTACTGCATGACATGTTGTGAGTCCATGTTTTACTAATTGTGATGACTATATCGATAGCAAGTTAATGCATATACCTTTAAGTACGAACATAGTCTTTGAATGATGGTGCAAAGGATGATTTTTGTCTCCAAGTAAAGTCATTGATAAAGGTGGTTGGAGATGAAATTCAAAAATGAGAGTCGTTGAAATTCGAGATATAGAGGTGATCGGGAAAAATCATTCGAGATAAACATGAGAAAAAACATTGAATTTATGTTGCAAAAGCAGGGAAATTGAAAAATTTCGACATAGAGAGGTTTTTGAGATAAGCAGGTTTGAGATAAACAGGTTTGACTGTATCATGATAAGATCCCTTTCTCAATGTTAATTAAGATTACATGATTACCCATATTAATTATATCTCTACTCGGGAAATTAAATGAAATACTGTTTTAAAATGCTTTACTACGCTAATTCCATAAACATTTTCAATTTGCACTTAGTTTGTATATTGTGTTCAATTCTTGTATAATACTAACTGCGTCACCTGGCTTTGTACAGTCTACCTCGAAAATAAAAGTTGTATCAAGTGACATACATTGCATTTCTTAGAAGACTTTATGTTTCAAAATTTTGATGAAACATCATTCATAAACACAGAATTAAAATATATGTACAATAATGTGGAAGCAATATTGGATTGTTGTCTCAAGAAACTTCAAATTATAAGTATAAGTTGCAGTTTTTAGGTCTGTTAGTACATTTTAAAGAAAGCTTTGTAGATTTTGTTTGTTATTATTGTTATAATTTTTAACTACATCCTTTTTATGTACCTTATCTTAGAGCTCCATTCCTTTTCCTCCAAATGGATACTTTTAAATGAACAGTTTGTTAATTTTAAATTCTGAATTGCCTTTTTTAAGCACTAATACACACATCAAACTAAATACTTTTGAAGGGCTAAGCATTTCTGCATTAGTCTAGGCAATTTTTGCATAAGTATGCCAATAATTGCAAAAATCACTTATATCAGAGAAAAAAGTGCAAGAAATTAATTAATATGTTTTGTGTAAAAGAGAAAAATTGAAAATAACATTTTATTGCACAAAAATTTGCAGAGTATTACATACATGTGTTTCAGTGCTACAAGGAATGCCTTTTACAATGCAAAAGAGATGAGCTTTTATCAGATTTTTTTTCATCTCCATACTTACTTCTTACTACAATTAAAAAGGCATTCCTTGTAGAGCCAAAACTTGTGTATGCAGTACTTTGCAAGTTTTTGTTTCATTTTCAATTTCAATAAAAGTCTTTTTAAAGAATCAATATATTATTGGCAAATGTTTTAAGTTTGCTCTCAGTATTTTTGAGTGACTTGCACAAAAGTAGTTAAACATAGTCTTCTTTTTTTTTTTTTTTAATGTGCTTCTGTTCATCACTAATCCCCCCTTCTCCAAACGGAGTCTTTCTTCCAGTTTCTTGCATACCACTTCCAGCATCGTTTGAGCAATTCTCAATTCCTTCTGAGCCTTTTTTTTTTTTTTCATTACCTTTTTTTTTTCTCAGTAGCATCAGATACCAAAGATTTATAAGCTATAACTTCTTCCCCCCTTAAGGGTCTTGCTTCTTTAAACATTTTTTATTCTTTACTGTTTATTTTGCTTCCAGTGATTTTTTCTCAAACAATATCTTTTGCTTTAATCTATTCATTTTCTTGTTTCACTCTTTCCTCAGCTTCTTATTTTTTCATCTGTCCATCCTGAATTCTCTTTTCTTCCACTAGTTGTAACAAATATTATTTATGGGCTTCTTGTCAATTTTTAATGAAGTCTTTCGTGATAAGTACTTTGTGACATTGACACTTATATCTTTAAGGTCAACTTTATCAGACTGCATAATGTTTATGGATGCTTCAGAAAGACAGATCCTGTTATTAGTAAGATAATTCGACTTTTGCGAGAGCACTTGTTCCATGCCTGTAGTCAAAAGTAGAACAGCCTTGACAACTTTTGCCAATTTGGGATATTTAGAGTTGTCAACAGCTTCCTTTAAAGTTAATATCTTTCCCCAATAATAATCAATTCTCTGTTCCCTTTGTGTGTTTTCAAAGAAAAAAACTGATCATATTTAATTTCTTCACATTTAAATATTCTCCATTCATCTACAATTGAGTCAATCCTGCACAAAGGGGTTAGCGAAATAGCATTTGCTAGATTCTTTATACTTTTCTCTTTTTGGGTTTTTCAATTAAATATTCTTTAAGAACTGGACATTGGACATTATCATACCTTAATAAAATGAGGAAATTTTCTTTATCTGAATGCAATTTTTTGAAATTGCAAATTTTGATGTTTTGAAAAGGAAAATGAAGCAAAAAAGTAGAAAAAGTAGGAATCTTTGGCTGCAATGTAAGAAAAATAGGATTTTTTGCTGAAAAGTAGGAAGTTTCCTACTCTTCAGGAAAAAGCAGGACGAAAATACGCCATGTGATTTCTTTTACACTAATTAGTTTTAGCTCGAGCAGACAATTTTAAATATCCATTTAAAAATTGATTTTTACTTATTTAAAAATTGCTTATATTTTTTTCTTCATCAAGTTAGGTCTTAGTGTTTTCAAACCAAAGGATGGAAATCTTTGAAGAAGGTATTTTTCTACACTTTTGAATGAAACCCAAAATTAAGAAGCAGCAATAAATATTTTGGGAAGAAAAAGTAATTTTTTTGCCATTTTGTGGTCCAAAAATTCAGATTCAAACGATCATTTTTGATGTTTAAAAATGTCCCTATGACCCTTCTTGTATGTAAAAGTACTTCCCTACCAAATTTGGTTGATATCCGACGTAAACTGCGGATTAGTATAGGGAACATACATATGTGTGTTTTTTTTTATGTAATTTATATGGATATAAATTAAAACATTCCAGATTCCCCATAGTGTGTACCAGGATATTTTGTCAGCCAGTTGAGAAGTTTCACAGAATTAGTTTTAAAGCATCCAAGTGATACAAAAAAATATACAAGTTCTTGCATTATTCAATTGAAAGAAATTACAAAGAAGGAAAACGTGGTAAACATTGGGGGAAAAGAAGACATGCACGCAATTCTTAAGATAAAACTAATGCAAATCACTTACTGCACCATCTGTTTCATCAGATATCAACCCTATAGAATTTTCAGAATCACTTGAAGGGCCTTCCCATGGTTCCAGTTCCTTTTCCATGATTTGTCCATTATATTTACTTATGGCAGTGTCTGTAAAATTGTCTAAAAAAGGTAAATTTATATAATGTTAGAGGAAAATTGATAAATAAACTTACTTTTTACAAATATAAAACAGAGTTGAAACTTAGAAAACAAAGTAATTTAACAGAAAGCCAATTTTTTTACTTAAAGTTTGTGATATAGCTGTTAAATGTTGCATAAAAAAATCATTTTGATATATTCTTTGTCAAAAAAGCTATCTTAAATCTATTCTGAACCAATCAGTGAAGTTATTTAAAGCGTAAAAACTTTTGTTGGAGTTTATGTAAAATATTACACACAAATACCATAAAGATAGTTCATAATTGCCTTCTTTTTTTGAAAAGCATCCTAAACGTAACAATGTGTAAAATTTTACAAAATAAACAAAAACAAAAAAAAAAAACTAATGTTTTGGTATCAAGGTTAATTATTTTCTCCCTCTTTTTTTTTAAATTTATTAATTCCAAGGTCGATGAAACAATCAAATGAAGTTAAGTTGTTTAATTATTTGACCATCTTAAACTCCAAATATTTTCAATCTTCAAATTTTGAATTTCCAGTAATTCATTTTCCAAATTCAAATTGCTTAAGCTTTAATTTTGAAAAAATCTGGAACACTTACATGCATTGTTTGGAAAGAGCATAGCATCCTTACTGGAAAAAATAGAGTTGGTATCGTTGTGTGAATTATAGTCTAACTGACAATTTAAAAAAAAAAACTGCAGGGATGTGTGTTCATTTGCTCAGTTCAAATTCCAAAGTAGAATAGTTTCACTAATATTGTGAATGCTGTATTACATGTGCATGTCAAGTGCTGCGGTTGTGATTTAAATGTATTTTTGCATCCTGCGCCAAGATCTATGCTATAGCTTTCCTCTGCTCTGGTACTGTGAACTGTATGGTCAGATTTACATTTTTTAAAAGAAGAATTAATGTACTTATAATGCATGACTATGACTATAGTAAATAAGTTAAATTTCCAACATAGATTGAAATTGGAAACAGTTTGAAGAGGTTTCATTGGATGGCTTCCGAGTCTACAATTGATCTCCATAATTCTCAAACTATCCAGAAGTGGTTGAAGTTAAAAACCAACGTAAATAAAGTACAAATTAGGTAGAAAGTAGAGCAAATAGCTACTTCAAGGCTACAATGAAGCCTCTTCATCGGTGCAAAAAGCTCAGCACTTAACATGAAAGCTGTGAAAAAACAGGCAGTTCTCATTACACAGCCAGTAGTATTATTTGCTTTTATTTTTGAGCACAAAGGTATTAAAATTGTCTCGTCTAACAAGGAAGTGAAACATGAACCAGTTAGTTTATCCCATATTCAAGCATAAAATACATGATGCAAGTCAATTTTGGAAAATTTCAAAACATACCTTTGAGAGCAAAATCAGTGTCAACATTAGTAGCTTTTAGCATTACAATATCACCAAGTCTAAAAATAAGCTTTTCAGAAATGCCATCTTCAAATGGATACGATGATAATAGATTGCTTACAACAGCTCCAACATCTTTAGCTGGTGGATTGTTGATGTTTACTTTGTGAGTCATTTCAAGCACAAGGTCAAGCTATAAAAAAAATTATATGAGTACAATGAAGAAAATACATAACCTTGTTTGGGAAAACATTTTATCAAGTTATCAAGTTAAACCAAATGTATAATTCACTCAAAACTACAAAATTGTACCACTTATTCTCGAACACAGATGATACAAATATAAATAGTTTCCCCAGATTAAAAAAAAGAGGGGGGGGGGGTCATGGTAAAAAAAAATAGTTCAATCCAACAAGGACACTTATTTAATTTAAATTTTACAGTAGAAAAGATGCTTCTATTCATTTTTTTTTTAATTTCTTGATTTTCAATTAATTTATGTTTGGTATAATATATGCATACAAACACAAAATAATTTTCAATAGCTATTATTGTTTCAAAATAATAAAAAGGTTTCAATTGATTATATTGTAGTAGAGACTGAATTATTTTTGATTCAAATCAATTAATTTCATATAAGTGGGCATGGTTAATGCTGTCTTTTTAAATTTTTTTTTTAAATTATTACTTTCCCATTTTAACCCCCCACCCCCCCGGTAAAATTTGAATGACAGACCTGCCTACACTACATTGAATATTTCAAATATACCACCTCTATTCATACATTAACCCTACACTGCATGATTTTTTATTTTTCGTAGAAAAAAATATATGTGTTTGTCAATGTAATAAGAAAACATGGAAAAATATTAAAAAAAATTTAACTTTAAATTTTCACCCCTTTCTAATTAAAAATAGTTTTGTTGCCAAATGGCTACACCATGCATTCAACAGATAAAAATGATTGTAAATGATAGTCTTGAAATTAGTTCTTTTTTGTAAAAAAATAGAGGAATTGAACATTTGGTGCACTGTACTCTTGTAATCCTTTATATTTTGACATTTTACATTGTTTTTTATATATACTTGTACTTTCCGATGATCAATTCTGTCAAATCTGATGTCTTTTGGAGGCTCTCTCGCGCAAGCTTTCTTTCTTTTCGCTTTTTTTTTTTTTTTTTGGTTTGTATTTCTAGTTCCTCTGTAGCTAATGGTCTCTTTTTAATACGCTTTTATTAATTTCACATGTGGGTTTGTATGTATGTATGTAACTCTGAATAAAAGATAAAATTTACGTTCTTTGCAAATATAAAAGTAATATATTTAATATTATTTTTAATACTAAAGGCTAAACTGTATTGCATATTGATGTATTATAAGTACATGTAAACTTAAGTACGGATATTCAGTAGTTTTGAAAATCAGAGGGAAACCCGTGATGATCACAGCGCATTTCAATGTAAAAGCGTATTTTTCAGTTTTTTTTTTCAAAACTATGTTTTAAAATTATTAATGACTTTACTTGTCCGTGTAAGCACAACGTTTGTGCTAACTGAAATCTAAAATGAACACGTTTTAAAGGCTTTTCCCTATTGACTTTTTGTTTGTTCACTCTGTTGAACATCAACTAATCATTGACAATTGCGAGGTCTTATAAACGGTAGAACAGCCGAAAGTACCACTTTTGGGTCCGCATGATTATATTATACCTTCCAAAAAGAGAAAGAAGCTAGCGCGAAACATAAACAAAGCACATACTTCATGAACTATAGAGATGAATCGAAGTGTTTTCTGGATGCTTACTGCATAATGTTGCCAAATGGCTACAGACGTGTATTATGTCCTAGATTTTTTCCAAATAATTATTTTGATGTAAAACGCATCTTAAACGAAAGATAAATGTTTGTTTTATTCATGTGATTTTTTTTAAAGACGAAGAAAAATAGTTCATTGTAAAAATAATTTCAAAACATGGTAGTTTGAGTAATTTTAAAAGCTATCCATATGGATTCATTTAAGAGCATGTAACAGACCAGTGCTGCCATGTATGGAGGATAAATGGTGATAATTGCTTTAAATATACCCAATACTTGCTTTTTATGCATTGAGTTGCCTTATGACTACATTCTGCTGTTTATAAGGAGGACAAATTGTCCATGTAGCCAATTGGCAACACCATGCAGTGTAGGGTTAATATCAGCTAAATTTCCACCAACTCTAGTTATTAGGGCTGATTACTTGACAAAGTGCCTCAAAAGATTCATCAATAGTTTGGAGAGCTTAGCACATAAAACAAATTATGGTAGCTTTTTCTCGAACAATTTTAAAATATCTTAAAAAATACATCCCACTTGTAAAAAAATTTAAACAGACATGTGTCAATAGAGATTCAGAATTTTTTTTACAGAAACATACATCATTTTTAAGCTACCTTAAACTGTTTTTCGCCAAGCCTCGAAGAAAGTACATATCATGTGTTCCAAAATATATTTTCAATGGTCATTTTTAAAAAATATACAAGACAAAGTACAGGAATATAGGAGATAAAGGATACTTTTAATGACTTTTTTCAAAATATAGAAAATATAAGACATATAAGACAACTTTTATCTTTAAATAAGGAGACATCCGATGTCAGCGTTAGTCTAGTTTTCAGTTGACTGTTAGTATTTTATTCAGTTTAGCTAGTAGCCTAAATGCCATTTCGGCTGTAATTTTTCTCGGTGATTTATCCTATTTGGGAGTACATAAATGTTTATCAGTGTTTACCATGTTAAATGCAACTTGTTTACTTGCTGTAAACATTTGAACAACTGTTAATGATTTTTGCCAATATCTGAAAATAAATTTCTTGATTTTCATGAGAATTGAATCATACTTTCAAATATCTAAAGTAAAGGCAAAATCTCTACATTAAGCCTCATACGTAATATTACAAAGTCCATTCGATTGAAATACTTTAACTCAAAAAGCAGTGGAAAGATCGACTAAAAAGTCTCATAGAACATTTACTTTCGAGAGAAGAGTGTCTTTTCATACTTTCTATCCCTAATATTCTAAACTAAACTTCTTCCATTAAAGTGAAGTTCCATTAAAAACCAATTATATTTAAAAAATGACTCATATACATTTCAGCCAATTGTTAGACAATAACTGAGGTAATTATTTAAACTGCTTCCAAAGGACAATAAAAATTCAATCATTAGCTCATCTTATCTATGGGCGATTCTCTGTAAACTCGTCATTTTTCACACGAAATCTGTCCGGGCACGGTTTTTTGAAATGTTCGTATAATTATAATAATATTGCTCAGAAAATGAATCTATTACTTTGGTTTGAAAGAGGGCCAATTGAAGTTTGTGTTTTTCTGATAAATCATGATAGGGGTAAGTCCCCCGCCTAGTATAACTAGGCAGGGGATTGTGCCAGGTGACTGTGTTTTTGCTCTTTGTTGCATAATATCTGCAAAACTATTGGAGCATAATTAGTTACGAGACTACCTATTCATTAGCACAAATCGTAGAAATTATAACTAATATGTTTAATAATTAAATTAATTGACATTAATAAAATCACTTCCCAGAGGGCTGTTTTCGCAACGACCCTGATGCATACTTTCATCACAAATGTGGCTCTCAAACTAAGCAAAGTAGCGTTTCAACACCGTTCTCGGCGATTTCGGCAAATTCACACTGATTACTTTAAACTTCATGCCAAAAAGAATTTGCAAAAGTTATAGATTTTTTGTATTACAGCTTTGAATTTGTTACAGGGGACTGTTTGAAAAAACTCCGGACAGAATTTACAAGGCAATTTTAAGTTTTAGAAATACATAATTATACCTTATTTCATAAGAAAAATATAGCTTCATTATTCTATTTTTAGATATTAATTGCCAAATTTATGTAGTGTTAATAGGTTTTTTCAAATACTATATTTAACAGTTAGACTATGAGATTGGGACAGGCAGGGGACTGTTTTTGGCGCTTAGATAATTTCTAGAAAAAAAAATTAAATTGTTATCACTCCAAATACAATTGGGTCACAAAGTATTAATGCTTTACTTGTATTAAGAGCGATGATTACTTTATTACACTTTATTATTTTTGAAATACTCAGTCCGGACTGCCAATTACCAGTTTACAGAGAATCGCCCCTATGTAAAAACACTGCATATAAATGCTTGTAATGATACAACTTGATAAATAGTCAATGGATTAACTTGAAATTAATATACTAGGCATCTTTTCTATATGTGAATGCTGTTCACACATATTGCTACTAAAATCCTAAGCCTTACTCAAGGGTTAAAAAAAATAACAAATTAAAAAATTCAACCCTTTCCCTGATATATATGAATATAGAAGAGGATGTCTGTAGCGGTATGCCAAGATATCCACCAATAATCTAGAAATTTGGCACCAAGTTAAATTGTAACCTGAAATTACATCATTTAATTATTGCGGCATAACGATTTCCTCACCCCTTAACATTTAATACTTTTCAAAAGAAAAACATTTTTCGTGCAAAAGATATTTGTTCTAAATTAAAAGGTACATTTTAACAGGAGTTATAAATTTCTAATTTCTCAAAAATCCCAGACTCAACTCACTGTAACGGTTGAGCTATTAAGTTTTATTACTGGTTTGTATTTACAGACTATGTATTTGAAAATGACTCGATTTCTTCAAGAAAGAGAGAGGGAGAAAATCATTTTATATTTAATGATATTGCATATTTCAACTAAATTTCTGTTTTTCTAAGTTCTCCAAGAGGTTGTGAAGTTTTCTTTATTTGAAATTCATACTTTGATTAAATTCTTGGGCCCATTCACAGTCCTGTCATTTCGGGGTTTCAGGGGGGGGGGGTCAATCGCCCCCCTCCCCCACTGACTTTGGGAAATCAAAGCATTTATATGTAAGTATGCATGTTTTGTGCCATTTTTTGGGAAATTTACATTGTGTATACACACTTTGCCCCCCCCCCCCCCCCTGGAAAAATTCGAAATGACGGTCCTGCCCATTCAGGAGAGATTTCTGTCTTGTTATAGCTGTAATGTGTTTTAAGATTAATTCTTTTTTCATGGGGAAGCAGGGGTGATTGTGAGTTCATGAAAAAATACATGAAAGCTTTAAAGAGAAAATCTGTGTGTGAGTTGGAGGGGGGGGGGGCTGCGACGTTTTTTTTAAACCAAGGGCCCTGTTACTTAACTACGCCTAATTTTATAATTAATACATATTTAATAATAAATTGCCATTCATAAACAAATAAGACACATTTCATATATTCGAAAAGTTTCAAATAGTTTTTAGTCAAAATATTGTGAATGCAATTACATTTTTCATGAGTAATTAAGTTACTTTTGAGCTGGCGTTGTACAAATTATCTCCAAAAAATATTTTAAAGATAAAGTAAAGGTTTAACAGAATTACTGCTGGTTGTACGAAAATATTAATAAAACATAATTAATGAAAGTTGCATTTGTTACTGAAAATTTGGAAAAGAATTTATCTAGATGTAGTACTTATAAATCTCCTAATCAATACAATATGACAAGAGTCAAAGATTTCATACTTATTAACAATGAAGTGAAATACTATTTAAAGATGTTATGTATGGGTTAAAAAACTTAAATTGTTGTAACAAAAATAAAATTCAGTCAGAGATAAAGCATTTAAGTTCTTGACATTTTACACTTACAGAACATGAAATTTGTTTAAAACTCTTGTTTTAATGATTTAATTAACATAAAAAGAAATGTAATTTCAACCTTTTTGCCTTTCAACAAGGAATAGCAAGCATCAGAAATACAAAATGATAATTATTATAAATAATTATCGGTATAATCACCGAAAATTCGAGAAGGGGAAAAAAAATCCGGATTAAAAATATCTTATTTCTGGTATTTTCGAACATGAAAATACCAAAATCGATCATGAAAATACCGGAAATCCGGTAAAATACCGGAACACAATCACCCCTGGGAAAGAGGGTGTCAGGGGTAGGGGTTTTTATGGAAAAATAGACGTTACTCGACTAGGGAATAGTCCTGTGGGTCAAAAGAGCTTTCTTTAATTATTCTCGAACTCGCGAAACAATATCAAATTAAAATAATTAATATTACAAACCTTTAATTTCCACATATGGGGTTAATCTAGCTGACTGAACTTTGATTTGAGTCTTGCTCTGAATTAAGATGGCCGACGACATGCTCGTTAATAATGACAAAAATTAAGGTATTGAGTTGTTGCTTGCTGCTGCTATCCTATTTGAAACTAAGAGATCGGTTTTTTTTTTTAGTTGAGGAAATTATGAAGTTATATGGCTCTGTATGGTAAATAGGTTGAAGAACAAGTAATTGGTCCAGATGTCAGCTGTGCTGATCACGGATTGGTTGGGAGCTATAAATACATGATGTTCTGTAGTATTGATCTCTTGCTTTTAGCTCTTTTGTAAATATTTAAAAGTCACTTAAAAGATGAATTGCTTTGAAACTTATGCATTTCAACTCGCCTCTACCTACAAAGAGATACTAAACTTTATTTTTAAAGCCTTCATGTCCTTCTACATGGAATATGTTTGGATCCAGGATTAAAGGATGTATGTTTTTAGCTAAAGACAAGGGGATATTTTACTACCGTATTTTCGGGATTAAGCGCCGCACCCGGAATAAGTGCCGCATCGCAAAAAATTCTCAAAATAAAAAAAAGTCTGTGTAAGCGCCGCACCCACAAAAGCGCTGCTCCCAACATCAAACGACTTGAAAGCACAATAATATAGCAAATAAAGCTGGATTGAAATTTAAATAAAAGAAATATTCAAATATTTTTTACTATATAATTTTTTTTTTTTTGAGAGGAGACATCGGCTGGTTATCCAGAGCGCGAAGCAGACACTTCTTCTCATGGCCCTCCATGTTTTTTTAAGTGGTCGGTGCCACTATATGCTCGCTTTTTTGAGTGGGTCACTTCCACTACGGATCAGCGATTCAGAATCCATTGAAATCGCTGTCCGAGGCAAACAGCCCAAAGAGGCCTTCATTCAGCTCCGGGCTGCTTTTTGCGTCATCCGAGTCGCAAACTTCTTCGGCATAATCCGGGATTGGGGGAATTGGGCCTGCCTCCGTGAAACTGGAAATTATGGCGCGCAGGGTCACTGCATCCCATGCACCACTCACCCACTTGGCCACTTTCGCGTACGAAGTTTTCTTCAGGTCGCCGCTCTTCGTATATTCGTGGAGTCTGCTCGCCATTCACGACTACCACTATTTTTCAGCTCTCCAACGGCGAAAGCAACTCTTATCAATCCCGAATTCTCTGGCAGCGGGACGATTTCTAATTTTTTCCGCTTTCGAAATAACTTCCAGTTTGAAGACAGCAGTGTAACTACGCAATCGTTTAGGAGCCATTTCAAAACAAGCACTCGGCGAAAAAAAATCTGCAAAAAAGATAAGACAAAGAACGCACGAACGACAGCAACAAATGCGACGATGTGAGTGAATAAAATTTTAAGAAACAAGTTTCTTATCAAGTCGCTTGACCACATCCCAAGCAACCCACATTCGTGAGAGCGATTTATCCCCTTCACAATAGTGAAATGTCAATCCCCTTCCCTAACAACTCCTGCTAACAATGCTGAATACTTTTTTTCCTTCACTAACTTTTAAACCACTAATAGTTATACATCAGGTATGAAAAAAAAATTAATAATAAATGCTATCAATTTGAAAGCATACCTGATGAGAAAAAGTACGTAAAATGCCTTCATATACAGCTCCATTTCGAACTTGAACTTGCACAACACATCCCTAAAAAAATTCTCATAATAAATATTGTATTGAAATAAATTTGAAATGCATAAAATACAGTTAATAGCATAACTTATACAAACCACTAGGGAAGTCGTAGCATGCATAAGTCGAGAGTTTCCATATACACCATCACACTAAAATTTAAAAAAACAATCAAAAAACATCAAAGCAACTCGGAAAAATTTAGCCAACACTTTTACTGTAACAGGGGTGATTGTGAGTAGTGTTCACTCTAGAGGAAAAAAAGGGCAGGGTGCTGGTGTTTGAAAGGGGCACTATTTATTGCGAAAGGGGCACTACTTCAACGCGGTGTTGCCCCCTCCCAGAGCTGGGGCACACCCCTTCAAATATTGTTGAACTCTCCCCTCCCCCCCTCTAGGAATATGTACCTGTGCCGCTCCAAAAAAATTGGATAAATAGCCCTTTAGCTGCAAGATCAGATTCTTTGAGCCATATTTACTGCAATTAAAAATATTCTGATAAGAAATTGAAAATGCATGTGGCAAAAGTATAGGAAATTTAGGGAACAAATGCATAGATCAACATATTGAGGGATAATTTAAAGTTCGCAAGATAAACCTCTCATTATTTCTTAAAAATTATTTCTTATAATAATATAAATTATGCCATTAAGTATTTTAGACGATAAAGAAAATGATGAATATTAATTAAATATTTCAAAAATAATAACATTTAAAACAAACATTAACTTGAAATATTATATGCTCATTTGTTTAATTTTAATATTTTTGAAAAAAATCAGTGATAACCAATAAGCAAATAATGACTATCTAACTTGAAATAATTCATAGACAAGTTTTGGAACAAGATAATAATTTTAATGAGAAATAAACAACCTAATTAAATGTAGCACATATTGAAATAATTTCTAATTGTTAAGAAATTTCAAACATTTACAAGATGCAAAGTATTGAAATCTCAAACATTAGAAGTAATTATTTGCGAAACACGTCTTTAATGTTGTCATGTTTCAAAAAATTTATTTTATGATTTTTTGAAAATAAAACATAAAATAACCTTATCTTGAGTAGCATATGTAAAAAAAACTTCCGATAATCAAATACATGAAAGAAATTAAAAGATGCAAAAGGATTGAAATTTCAAACCCGAGAGGCAATTTTCCGCGAAATAGAGTTCATTGTTGACATGGTTTAAAAAATAAAGTAATTTATTAAAATAAAACACAAATCAAGCTAATATGAAGTAACAAGTGTCTAAAAACCTTCTGATTGTTAAAAATATTAAAATATTTACAAGATGCAAAAGGATTGAAATCTCAAACACTGCAGGCATTTTTTTTTTGCAACGCACGTGTATTAAGCATATCGAAACATGTAAAAAAAATAGAAAATTGTATTGCTGAACAGTTAAAAAATAAAATCACAATTCAATGAATACCTATGGACATCAAGAACTATATTAACTTTCAAAAATTTTTTAAGCACTTGAAAATGAATTTTTTTTACCAAGTCCAAGAAAATGGCTGATTGACAGGCACTCCTTATTTTTTTTATTTAAAGTTTAACCATTTCAAGATCGAATCTGCTAATTTTATTATTTATTTTATTCAGAATAAATAAGTCTCATCTTTTTTTTTTTCACATGTTCCAAAAGACAAGCATTTACTTGTTATGCAGCAGATAATGGCTCTGAGTTTTAAGACTTCGGTTATGACTCATGATGTTCAAACTTTTTTCAATGAATAGTAATAAAAATGAAGGATTAATATTCAAATAACAAAGCTTGCCTTTGCTTGAATCTTAATTCTATTTAATTCTTTATTTCTTGCTCTTTGAATTTCCTTTTTGCAGAAGGCATCTACATACAAGATCACATACTTTTCGGCGCACGTGTCGGTCGCCATTTTTTTTATGTAAGTCATGGATAAGTGGAGTTTTCTGGGAAATAAGTACTCCTTCTATACTTTACCTGGAACAGACACCCCCGCCCTACAGGTAAAAATACTAGGAAGTATTCACCACCTTCCCTCTCTGAGAGTAAATTCTGTTAAAATTATTAATATTAATAGTGTTAGAAGAAAATGTGTAATTTAGTGTTTTTGTGTGGCAACGGTCACAACGTAGAGTAGTTGTTGACATTGTGAACATGTGCGAGTCCTGCACTGCTTGGATGTTCCTTATTACAGTTTGTAAATAGTATTATGCTTAAAATCTTACAATAAATAACCAAGAAATGTATTAGGTTATGGGCTGAATATCGCTTCACTGCGCCACGATGCAGTAAGTAATGATAAAGCGATAAGCAAGAAGTTCCCCTTTTTCGACGCATTAGGCCTAACTGCGCCAATCGCTAAGTCATGGATACGGCTAAAGTGCAAATAAAGCCTCTGGCTGGTGAGAGTGATTGGCAAGTGTGGAAATATAGAGTTAAGTTCATCCTAAATTGCCATGCAGGAGCATTAGAGGTCGTCCAAGGGAGTTTAGTTAAACCCCATGTCCCTGACGCGGAAGCTGCTGCAGCTATTCGTACGAAGTACGAGGAGGACATTAAGGACTTTAAAAAAGCTAACAACAATGCTATGGTTGTGTTGACAAACTCAATGACTGAAGAAACGCTGCAGAAGGTAATGCGCTTTGAAACCGCTCGTGAAATTTGGTTGGAACTGCATAAATTGTATGAAGCATCGTCGGAGAACCAATTGTACAATATATGTATGCAGTTTTTTCAATTCAAGTGGAACTATGGGGAAGACATCGCCGCTCATCTCTCCAGGCTGAAGAATCTGTGGAATGAGCTGAACTCTGGATTACAGAATAAAAATGAATCTGTATTGCCAGAATTGCTATTGAACTGTAAGATTTTGGACATACTACCAAGTGATTTCATATCATTTAAGTCCAGTTGGTTACTATTAGGAGAAGACAAAAGAACTGTAGATGAACTCACAACTCAATTATGTTCTTATGAAAGGGAATTTAAAAGTCGTGAAAAAGATGTCCCAAGTGAACAGGAAGCCCTTGTTGCAAAGGATAAAAAAGGCAAGCAGATTGCTTTTAAAAGAAAATCAAATAATTGTAATTATTGTCATCAAAAAGGCCACTGGGTCAAATCGTGTCCCAAGTGGATTGCTGATGGAAGGCCACCGAAGCCTACTGATTTTAGAAAAGCAGCAAATTCTTGTACAGCAACTACCCTAGGTCTGATGTCAGTTGATGAAGAAGTATATGCCTCAGAGATCTTTTCAGATGGTTGGTACATCGACAATGGAGCATCCAGACACATCACTATGGATAACAAGAATTATATTGATTTTGAAAAATTCGAGTCTCCTCATGGAGTTGCCGCAGCTAACGGAAAGGTTCTTCCAGCCCTTGGTAAAGGTACACTTCAGATCATCACTGTGTTTAATGGCAAGAAGCAGTTCAAGGAATTGAAAGACGTGTGGTATGTTCCAGAAATAAGCAAGAATTTATTTTCTGTACTCGCCACTCATGATAGATACAGTAATAGCCGTTTCGAGTCGACTGCAACTGAATGTTGGTTGAAGATTGATGATGTGTGTGTTTTGCACGGCACTCGAAGTAGAGGAAGGGGACTTTTCAAGGCTGATATGAAAGTTGTGATTCAAAAAGAACATATTGAAGTGAATTTAGCTACCTCAGATGAGTCATTACTGCAGCTCTACCATGAACGTTGGGGTCACCAGGATAAACGCCATGTGAAATCTCTTTTAAATGATGTGTTGAACATTAAGGTCAGTGTTCAAGACACATTGTGTGAAGCATGTATATATGGAAAATCTCACAGATTAAGTTTTGGATCCAGAAAAAATTGCTCTTCACCAGGAGAACTGATTTCTGCAGATGTGTGTGGTCCGTTTAATGAGTCCTTCAGGAAGTTTCAATACTTTGTTGTATTCAAAGACCAGTTTACAAAGTTTCGCTGTGTTTATTTCTTAAAACAAAAGTCTGATGTTACTGATGCTCTCAAAGAATTTTTAGCCTATGCTATCAATTTTGGTCATCATGTTAAAGAAATCATCACTGACAATGGAGGAGAATTCGACAACAGAGAAGTAAAAGCTATCTTAAAGAAAATGGGAATTATTTCAAGATTGTCAGCCCCGTATACCCCGCAGCAGAATGGTTTGAGCGAGAGAGAAAACCGTACCCTTGTTGAAATGGCAAGAACATTGAAAAATTCCAATCCTAATTTAGAGATGCCTCCAGCACTATGGGCTGAACTTATCAATACTTCTGCATACATATTAAACAGGACTGGAAAGTCGTCAATTAAAAATGTGAGTCCTTATGAACTGTGAACAGGAAAGAAGCCAAGAATTAATCACTTGAAAATTATTGGGTCAGTATGCTATGCCCATATACCCAAACAAAGAAGGAGAAAAATGGATAACAAAGCTACTAAAGCCTATCTGATAGGATATGATGGAGATGAAAGATTTCGTCTTTGGGTTCCAAAAACAAACAGTGTTATATTTTCAAGAGATGTGAAATTTGATGAGAAAATCTTGCACTGTGGAAAAGTTGTCCAATTTCCTATTACAGATGAAAATGAAAGTATTAAGACTTCTAAATCTGAAAATCATGGAAAGTTAGAATCTGAAAATCAGGGAAAGTTAGAAGATAATCCAAATGAAGAAGAATTTCAGTATGAGTCAGAAGAGGAAAATATTGATATAGAATCGAGCAACGAATCAGAATCCAGGAAGTTGAGAGATAGAACAGACTTAAGAAAACCTAAGCATTATGAAGACTACATAATGATGGCCGAAGCTTTTATTGCTGATTTTGAAGAGCCCACAACTTTCGAGGAAGCTACTGAATCCAACCAAAAGAAAAATTGGAAAAGTGCAATGGATTTAGATATGTCTTTATTAACTGAGAATGAAACATGGACCTTGGAAGAGTTGCCTAAGAATTCTAAAGCTATTCCATGTAAATGGGTCTATAAAATTAAAAGAAATCCTGATGGTTCTATAGATAAATACAAAGCGAGGCTAGTATGTAAAGGGTTTTCGCAGCGCTATGGAGTCGACTATGATCAAACTTATAGCCCTGTCACAAAAATGGGAACTGTTCGTTCAATTTTGAGCATAGCTGCTAATGAAAAACTGCATCTTATTCAATTTGATGTTTGTTCGGCATTTTTATATGGCAAACTTGATGAAACCATATATATGCAGCAACCAGAAGGTTACAGTGATGGCACTGCTAAAGTCTGTAGATTAAAGCGCAGTCTCTATGGCCTTAAACAAGCTTCTCGCTGTTGGAATAAGTATTTTGAAGAATTTCTGTCAAAACTTGAATTCAAACCAAGTGATGCTGATCCTTGTTTATACATCAGAAACAAAAATGGAAAGAAGTTAATTGTATGTTTGTATGTTGATGATGGATTAGTTGCATCCACTGACCTACAAGAATCTGAAAGATTCATAGATGATTTGAAGTCAAAATTCAAAATCACATCCAGGCAGGCAAATTATTTCCTTGGTCTTGAAATTCATCAGTTTAAGGATGGTAGTATCAAAATTAATCAACAATCTTATGCCAAAAGAATCCTTCAGAAGTTCCAAATGGAAAATTCTAGACCAGTATCTACTCCAATGGTTAAAGAAAACACAAGTGTGGAAAAGAATGAAGAAAGCAAAGAAAATTTTCCATACAGAGAAGCTGTAGGTGCCTTGATGTATTTAATGATTGGTACAAGACCAGATCTAGCATACTGTGTTGGTATTCTCTCACGCCAATTAGAAAATCCTTCTAGAGATGACTGGTTGAAAGTTAAACGCGTATTTAGATACATAGCTGGTTCATGTAATAAAGGTATTACATACAAGAATGGGTATAAACCAGGTGTGTTAGAATGCTATAGTGATGCAGACTTTGGAGGATGCAAAGCATCAGGAAGATCAACTAGTGGCATTGTGGTTTTATACAGTGGCGGTGCTGTGTCATGGTTTAGCCAAAGACAGTCAGTAGTCGCTACTTCCACTACTGAAGCTGAAATAATAGCTGCAAACGAATGCGTCAGAGAAGTGATTTGGCTAAGTCGCTTATTTTCTGGTGTTACACAATTAAGTGGAATACCAGTGCTTCAAGTTGATAACACCGCAGCTATCAGGTTAGCACAAAATCCTGAATTTCATCGTCGCACAAAGCATATCAGTATTAAGCACTTTTTTATTAGAGAAAAAGTGCTAGAGAAACAAGTATTGGTGCAACAGGTATCTACCGAAGACCAGATCGCTGATATGTTGACCAAGCCTTTATTCAAACCTAGACTGTTGACTCTTTGTGCTAAGATAGGACTTTTATAATTGTGAACTTTTAAGTTTTTTTTCTTTCATTTTTATTTTCTTATAACAAGGGAAAGTGTTAAAATTATTAATATTAATAGTGTTAGAAGAAAATGTGTAATTTAGTGTTTTTGTGTGGCAACGGTCACAACGTAGAGTAGTTGTTGACATTGTGAACATGTGCGAGTCCTGCACTGCTTGGATGTTCCTTATTACAGTTTGTAAATAGTATTATGCTTAAAATCTTACAATAAATAACCAAGAAATGTATTAAATTCTCAGAAGATCAAGAATAGGGCTTAAATGGGGAGGAATGAAACAATGATTTCTTTGACTCCCCTTGCCCCCTCAGGACCTTTTTCTACATTGGAAAGAAAAGGGAAAACATGCTCTTTTACTGATAACACTTTCAATTCTTAGAATCTTATTCATTCTCTTTGTCTGGGGATCTGATTGCCTTTTCTTCATGAGCCATTTTCAGGGTGCAATTCTGGGGGCACGTTTTTTCAACGATCTATGTGGTCAAAAGAAATTGCCTTGATATCGCGATCGGCTATACGATGCTTGAGACATCTTGTTTTATATACTGGGTGCAGTTTTGCTATTTTTGAAAGGGCAGGGTGCATTTTGCCGATCTGATAAAGGGCAGGGCGCTGCGCCCTTCAAAAACGGCCTACCGGGAACACTAATTGTGAGTTCATAAAAAATACCTGAAAATTTTTAAGGAAAAGTGGGGGGGGGAGGGGGGAGTGTTTTTTTAAACCAATGCCCCTATTACTTAATCCCACCTAATTTTATAATTATACATACTTTTTTTATTAATTTCCTTTTATAAACTAACACATTTCATATATTCAAAGTTTTTAGTCAAAATAATGTACATGCATTTAATTAAAGTGTAAATGAGTAATAAAGTCACTTTTGAGCTGGTGATGAGCAATTATCTCCAAAAAAATATTTCAAGGAGAAAGCAAAAGTCTTACAGAATTACTGTTTGTTGTGCGAAAGCATTTATAAAGTAATGAAAGTTGCATTTGTTACATTTTGTTGCATTTAATTTGTTTGTCTCCTAACTAAGGGTAATAAGCATCAGGTAAGTTCCAAAAACAATTAGAATTTTCATCTTAATTTTTATTTGATGAATATTATTAATAATTATTAGTATAGTCATCGAAAATTCGAAAAAAAAAAAAAATCTGGAGGTGGGAAGATAAAAGCATAACTAAAAAAATTTTATTTCCGGTATTTTCGAACATGAAAATACCAGAATCGATCACGGAAATACCGGAACACAATCACCCCTGCTGTAAACATACTAAAAGTCACAAAATACTGAAATAATACGGAGCAGTATGAAAAACCTGAACATAACAGTTCTGTTTAAATTAAAAAAGATTTTGTTATAACACATGGTTAAGTCCAACGATTGTATAACAAGTCAATTCTTTTAAATATAAAATATAGCTTCATTATGTATTTCTATATTTATATACAGTGAATATTACCTATCTCAAAAGTATAAACAGCATTCAATTCAGGATACGTGAAATTTCTGAATTGTTCAAAGGGTAAAAATACAAGATAATACTTAAAATACTGAATGTATAAAGCTAAAAGAAATGAAAAAGAAAAGTATTTAATATTGTCCTGAATATATTCTAATAAATTAACAAAAATCACAGTCGCAAAAATGAATCTTCAAATGAAAACTACACAAAATTTTGACAGATTAAAATCTCATCACTGGCAAATCCATAGGCTGGCAAATAGACAAGAAACAAATGGAAGATACAATTCAAATGAAAATTGAATTCATAAGAAAAAAGGTACAACTTACAGCCATATTCTTTTCATTGTAGAATTTCGATCTCCCTAACTTGCTGTTGAAGAAAAATTCATGAATAAATAATATTAAATGGCAGCTTTTTTACACTACTAGAATTTAAACAGGTGAATTATTAATGCAACTTTTTTTTTTATTTTTTTTTTTTTTTTTTTTTTTTTTTTTTTATTTTTTTTTTTTTTTTATTTTTTTTTTTTTTTTATTTTTTTTTTTTTTTTTTTTTTTTTTTTTTTTTTTTTTTTATTTTTTTTTTTTTTTTTTTTTTTTTTTTTTTTATTTTTTTTTTTTTTTTTTTTTTTTATTTTTT
>JAXGGA010005289.1:0-10000 GCA_038373865.1 Uloborus plumipes | reverse complement strand
TTTTTTTTTTTTTTTTTTTTTTTTTTATTTTTTTTTTTTTTTTTTTTTTTTTTTTTATTTTTTTTTTTTTTTATTTTTTTTTTTTTTTTTTTTTTTTTTTTTTTTTTTTTTTTTTTTTTTTTTTTTTTTTTTTTTTTTTTTTTTTTTATTTTTTTTTTTTTTTTTTTTTTTTTTTTTTTTTTTTTTATTTTTTTTTTTTTTTTTTTTTTTTTTTTTTTTTTTTTTTTTTTTTTTTTATTTTTTTTTTTTTTTTTATTTTTTTTTTTTTTTTTTTTTTTTTTTTTTTTTTTTTATTTTTTTTTTTTTTTTTTTTTTTTTTTTTTTTTTTTTTTTATTTTTTTTTTTTTTTTTTTTTTTTTTTTTTTTTTTATTTTTTTTTTTTTTTTTTTTTTTTTTTTTTTTTTTTTTTTTTTTTTATTTTTTTTTTTTTTTTTTTTTTTTTTCTTTTTTTTTTTTTTTTTTTTTTTTTTTTTTTTTTTATTTTTTTTTTTTTTTTTTTTTTTTTTTTTTTTTTTTTTTTTTTTTTTTTTTTTTTTTTAACTTTTTTTTATTTACGTATATGTATTTTCTTTCTTTTTCTATTCCTTTTAGTTTTTATTTTCTGTTGGTTACTTCTCTCTTATTTTTCTTCTTTTTGGTATTTTTATTTTCTTTCTACTTTTTTTTTCTGTTATTTTTTTTTTCTTTTTTTGTTACAATTTTATAATTTCTTGATCTTATTTCTATTTTTTTTATCACTATTCCTTTACATCCTTTATATTTTTTTATTTTTTTATTTTTTTTTTTCTTTTCTATTTATTTTTTTTTTTTCTTCCGTTCTTTCTTTATCTTAATCTAATATTATCCTTTTTGTCTCTATTCTTTGTTCTATTTTCTATTTTTTTTTCTTTTTTTTTTGACTTTATTTTTTTTTTTCTTACTTTAATCTATTGAGCTTTTTTATATTATCTTCTTTTTTGGAGCCTTTTTCTATGTATGTTCTTCGATCAAAAGAATTTTTCGCATCTTATCTGTACCACTGAGTACAGGTGCTGATTCAATTTGTTTGTCAATATCTCGAAGGGGGGTGGAGCAATCGCACGTGTTCTGCACGAGGGTGACTGCTATATCTCAAGAAGTAACTGGCGGAATCAAACGAAAATTGGTCCATAGGTAGACCCTATAGAGTACAGGTGCTGATTCAATTTGTGTGTCAATATCTCAAAGGGGGGTGGAGCAATCGCACGTGTTCTGCTCGGAGGTGATTGCTATATCTCAGGAAGTAACAGGCGGAATCGAACGAAAATTGGTCCATAGGTAGACCCTATTGAGTACAAGTGCTGATTCAATTTGTGTGTCAATATCTCAAAGGGGGGTGGAGCAATCAAAAGTGCTTATTTTGTCATTGCACCTACTGTATCTCGAGAAATATTGCTGAGATTTGAATGAAATTTGGAATAACACTAACCCAATATGGAAGCAAGCATCGATTAAATTTTGGCGCCAATCTCCCCGGGGGGAGGGTGGGGTGATTTTTGCGCTTAGTCAACAATGCGAAAAATTAATTCATTAAAAAATCGCTTTCACGCTATTTAATTATCAAAACAGCTGAAAACTTTCAATGATTTGAAATTTTTAACTGCTGCCAGTTTCTTTTTACTAACAAATAAAATGTTTGCAATTAATCTAAACAAGGCTTTTGCAATGATTTCCAATTTCCCTCATTGATTCTGCATTTGCAGGGTTATTACGATAATTGGGGAATTGGAGCTGTCTCCAATTATTCGGGCAAGTACGTATTTTATTTTGTAACTGGAATTCATGAGATAAATATAGAAGAAAGTTTCGTGACGGCCACGACAGCTAGTTTTAACTTTAAAAACGATTTTGACCGCAAAACAATGTCAATAAGTGACTTTTTTTTTCACTTATTATTATTATTTTATTTTTTTTTACTGGGGAGGGGCCTTGGCTCCTTCCTTATATATGCCCTTGTGTGTAACCAAGCAGTAGTGATGTAACGGAAAGTGGACTTCGCAGCTAGGTGGGGTTCCGTGATGGCATAGTCACAGGGTCTCGATCAAAACTGGACTAGACTCTAGAACACGACTACATTGCTTTTAGATATTACCCACTGTAACTAAGTGCACGAGTTTTTTACACCCAGCACTAGAGTTACCAGTATGACATGAGGCGCAGTCTCGGCCCCCTAATCGGGGGGGGGAGGGGGGGGGCAAGGTCACCATTTTTTTTCCAAGGGCGATGCCATAGGGCCACAAAGTCAGATTAGAATCGAAAGCACGAATACATGTTTGTAGAAATTACCAACTGTAACTAAACGAACCATTTTTTTACACGCAGGGCCTGATTTACCAAAAAGGCCTAGTCTACATGGCCTGAAAACTGACTAGGCCGTGGCCTAAGGCCCCCACTTTTAAGGATCCCCCAAATAGTTAAAATACGCCAACCCATGTACTCAACCTTAGAATGAAATTGTAAGGCCAAGGCTTCACTAGATAGCGTTTTATACAGGCTGCTTCATTACTCAAAACATCAATGGTAAAGATTTGCCCGCTAGAAAGCGCTGAATGATGTGTTTGTTTACATTTATTAGCACGTTGTTTCTGCTGTAAAAAGTGATGTTCATCCTATCTTTAAGGGTTAAAAAATATTGATATAGTTTACTGAAGTGGAGTACAGAGTGAATTGATGCCGAAGGCCTTATTAGTACTGCTTTTTAGGGGAAATAAATTCCCTTTTCAGGTAAAGTTGGTCGCAACTCATGATTCAGTCATACGACATTCATTCATTGTTTACTTTCTTCGAATTAGCAACATATAGCAATGGCGTTCAATTTTGACATCTCTGCATTAATAAAATATACGCTTTTCTTCGCAGCCGATAAATAAAAATGTAGCAATGAAATAATATTGTTCTATTTACTATTTTGTTTCATTATGTTGCTCACACGATCTTAATTGCTACGCAAAAGCTCAGATGTTCATTTTGATAGCGTTGATCCATCAGAGCGATAAATGGCGAATCTATTCGTAGGGACATTTCCTTTTGATGCCCCAGAATGAATGCCCTGCAATGAAGCGATTGGTGTTCAACGGAAAGACGATTGACAACAAAACATATTAATTTCTTTAGTAAAAACGAAATGAGCATATATAATCGTTTGGTACTAAAGAGCAATACAAGTACGAAAAAAATAAACAAAACTACAATATTACGACGACCAAATGAAATTTTTTTTTTCATTTACACAACATTAAAAGGTAATGTTCTTTTTATGTTAAATTTCACACATTGATAATATTTCGATAATTGGGAATCTGGTGTGGTTGCCAAATTTTTGGCGATAATTACTTTATTTTGTTGCTCTTTAGTTTATGTTTGCGAAGGAAGTATTTCCCTCGCTCATAAATTGGACACAAAGATTTAACGCCTATAGGGAAAGATAACCAGACTTCCAATCACCGAAATCTTCCCTTTTTTGTTTCTAATTTCACACATACGTTTAATACTTGAAAGTAAAATAATGGGTCAACTGAAAAAAAAGCTGCGAAATAATGTGAGAATTCTTGTTAAAAAACTCGCCAAATCAGCTTAAAAGCTCCATTAGCATGTAACATAATAAGTTTAATAAATATATCGAGCCATTATTATCATTGCAATTTAAATTAAAATGCAAAATAAGAGAAAAGAAGCTACCATGAAGACGATGCAAGCTTAAAATTTTAATCTTCGCTTAGGTGGTAAGAAAATACATCGCCAAGTTAAAAAACGTACCTATAACTGAAACGTACATACTACCAAGATCTCGGTTATTGAAATATTCTCAAAAGCTTTACGGAGAACAAATTCTTGATGTGCTTTTCAAGATATTAGTGCCATAGTCATTCCAAAATGTCCATTAAAATGTAAAAAAATCGCCAAATAAATTAATTTGACAATCTAAACTCATCAAAAGTTTTGATGGAACTATCGTTCCAAAATCGCGATTTATCGCTCTGCGGTGCCAGTGTCGTTTCATAGTTTAATTATAATTACAATCAATTAAAATGAAAAATAATTCGCTAACTAATTAAAACAAGCCGTTAAAATGCAGAATAAACCAACAAATCGAACGAGCTATTAAATGACGTTAAAATATAATAAAATAGAATTGAATGTCAAATTGTAAAATTGTCGCCAACAAATTAAATTTTAATTTTGTCTTTTATTATCTGATTTGTTTATAATGTTAGTTACCACAAAATTTGATAGATGTCGCTAGGCGACATGCATCCGTTTTTATCCCAAAGATTTTGATGAAATGAAGCAGCCTGTATAAAACGCTATCTAGTGAAGCCTTGGTAAGGCTGACTAGATGGAACCCTCAAAAAAGGTTAGTTTAGATAAACTCTCAATAAGTTAGTAGGGCTTTGAAATCCTATACCCTATTTAACGAGAGCTGATAGTAGAAGTAAACAAAGAGGGTTGCCACATTCACAACTTACTCCTCCGATAAAAAAAAAAGGTGAAAACGTGCGCGAACATTTCGCTTATCTGGTTGGCGTTGGTTTCACTCATATTAAGCGCCAAGCAAACAGCAATATCGCCAAGTGTCACGTTGCTTTGTTTACTTTTACTATCAGTTCTCGTTAAATAGGGTATAGTGGCCCCCATGTTGGGCCAGGTGATTCAATTTTTTCACAAATATTTTGAAGGACGATGTCAGAAGGCCGGTAAGTTCGATTAGAATCTAAAGCATGAATGCATTGGTTTTAATTTCCAACTGTAACTTATCGAACTAGTTTTCTAACACTCGAAACATGATTTCTTAATAGACCAGTGACCCTCCGCCCAGAGGGATCCTCCTAAAAAAATTTCCCCAATATTTTGAGGAACAAGGAAATGTATTTTCTGAATAAACTTATCAACAAAACCAGGAAAAAAATTCTTTATCTAAATTTATTTTCAGTGAAGTTTAGATAGTTATGTGTATGTGGCATGAGTGAAATAAAATTTGAATAACACTGGGGCCTATAGCCATGTAGGATGTAGGTGGACTGACGAAAAGATATACGATTGTGACTCATCGGTTATTTCTTCAAAGTGTACAAGAAAATGGGTCCCTGCAAATGAGACTGGCATATACTGTTCCAAAATTTCTAAACCAAGATACAGTGTGTAACATTAGATAAAAATCCACTAAACTTGCACACTTTGAAACAGCATCTTCTATTTAGGCTCAAAATGTGGCAAAATTCTTCTACTGTTTGGTACTACTGTTATAATTAAATTTTTTTAACCCCTTAAATCCGGCAGAGCTCGGAATAGACCGAAGTCGTTATTTCGAAACCGAAAAAGTGTGACCAAATTTTGTATATTGGCCCTGCAGCCGCAGCAACCAAAAATTATGTTTTAACATCCGATTCCTCGATTTTTACTCTGCACTGATCCACATATAAGGGACAAAAATATGGTCATACTTTTTCGGTTTTGAAATCCCAAGTTGGGTCCATTCCCAGCTCTGCCGGATTTAAGGGGTTAAAAAATTCAAAATTCTAGCAGTAGTACCAAATAGTAGAAGAATTTTGCCGCATTTTGAAAACAAATAGAAGATGCTGTCTCAAAATGAGCTAGTTGGGTGGATTTTTTCCCAGTATGTAACACTGTGCGAGACCAGCACAAACCATTTGCACACTCCTATTTTATTCACGCGCTTTTATTCGTTGATGTTAATTTTGTAAAGATGAATCTTGGAACAATTAATAGTATTTCTGGATTTTAAGTCTTTGTCTTTTCTACTGAATCAAATCAACTGTGAAAAAAAGGTGCACTAAGAAGTAAATCATCTAGATTTTAAGCACAACCGATCTTTTAGTGTGCCATAAAATTCAGAATGGAAAAGTGTTTATTTGCAGTTTTATAGTTTAAATTTATTTCATAGCTCATCAAAATACTATGCAAAAAATTGAATCAATCAAGCATTTCAAAGAAGTTCAAACTACCCCAAAATATATGTAATTATTTCACATTGTATGTTTTTTACCTTAAATATATTTTTTAATGCATAATATTTTAATTTTTATGATTAACAATAAATACGAGAAGTTTAGTCTTTTTTTACACAAAATGGTTGAATTTGATCTGGAATTAATCTCAAAATCGGGCATGGAGGGGGGAAGGGGCAAAAAAGGGGGGACTTGAGGGCCTCACAAAATTTATTCGCCCACACTTAATTTTGTTCTTGCTACACCACTGACCATACCTGTCAGATAGTGACTGAAAAAAATGAAAAGCAGAAGGTGCAATGTCGGGAGTGAATAGTTGATTGGTTATCTCTTCTTAACTCCTTGATTTTTCCTGGTTTTGTATTGAGCCATATGGTATACTAAGATCAAGTTAAGGAATTTTGGCTTTTGTTTTGACACGGTAACATATTGACATTGAGCCGTCTAATTTCTCTTTATTCTTACAGCTGCAACACTTTTTAAGGGACAAAAACATAAAAATCTGGCTGGCATCCAAAATGTCATCTGTTTTTTTTTTTTTTTCTCTCAAAAGTCAATAGATTGAGTTTTATAGACCCAGCATTGAAAATTTGCTTGCTGTTCGGCAAAATTTTGTTGATTATAATGGTAATTACATCATTGATTTAAAAAAACAATTAAGTAAATTTTATTTGTTTGAAGAAGACGCATTATTTTTCTGTCACTCTTATAGTACACGTTAATACAAAAAGAAGACTTATTCGCCAAAAGAGACTGCATTTTATTAATATCAAAAAGATTCTGAAACAATAATTCATTTCTACATGACAGGGTTTCCAAAATGGTTTTATAACATTGCATAAATAAGTAGTTGTACTACAAAATCATTATTACAGTGAAGATATCTCAGCTAAACTGCAGAGTCAAAATAATTTTCCAATTTCTTGTACAACAAATTATAACAGCTTATGGTACTCATACAAAACACTATAAACTTAAGGTACATGATTTTAAACAATATTTATAAGTTCTGAGCACTTCTTTAGAATTTCCAAATTAATCAATCTAGCGTATATAATCTCCATTCTGTGGTAACCACTACTAGTGTTCACTCTAGAGGAAAAAAAAGGCAGGGTGCTGGTGTCTGAAAGGGGCACTACTTCAACGCGGTGTTGCCCCCTCCCAGAGCTGGGGCACACCCCTTCAAATATTGTTGAACTCCCCCCCTCTAGGAATATGTACCTGTGCCCCTCCAAAAAAATTGGATAAATAGCCCTTTAGCTGCAAGATCAGATTCTTTGAGCCATATTTACTGCAATTAAAAATATTCTGATAAGAAATTGAAAATGCATGTGGCAAAAGTATAGGAAATTTAGGGAACAAATGCATAGATCAACATATTGAGGGATAATTTAAAGTTCGCAAGATAAACCTCTCATTATTTCTTAAAAAATATTTCTTATAATAATATAAATTATGCCATTAAGTATTTTAGACGATAAAGAAAATGATGAATATTAATTAAATATTTCAAAAATAATAACATTTAAAACAAACATTAACTTGAAATATTATATGCTCATTTGTTTAATTTAAATATTTTTGAAAAAAATCAGTGATAATCAGTGATCAAATAATGACTATCTAACTTGAAATAACTCATAGACAAGTTTTGGAACAAGATAATAATTAAAATGAGAAATAAACAACCTAATTAAATGTAGCACATATTGAAATAACTTCTAATTGTTAAGAAATTTCAAACATTTACAAGATGCAAAGTATTGAAATCTCAAACACTAGAAGTAATTATTTGCGAAACACGTCTTTAATGTTGTCATGTTTCAAAAAATTTATTTTATGATTTTTTGAAAATAAAACATAAAATAACCTTATCTTGAGTAGCATATGTAAAAAAAACTTCCGATAATCAAATACATTAAAGAATTTAAAAGATGCAAAAGGATTGAAATTTCAAACCCGAGAGGCAATTTTCCGCGAAATAGAGTTCATTGTTGACATGGTTTAAAAAATAAAGTAATTTATTAAAAATGAAACACAAATCAAGCTAATATGAAGTAACAAGTGTCTAAAAACCTTCTGATTGTTAAAAATATTAAAATATTTACAAAATGCAAAAGGATTGAAATCTCAAACACTGCAGGCATTTTTTTTTTTTTTTTTGCAACGCACGTGTATTAAGCATATCGAAACATGTAAAAAAAATAGAAAATTGTATTGCTGGACAATTAAAAAAGAAAATCACAATTCAATGAATACCTATGGACATCAAGAACTATATTAACTTTCAAAAATTTTTTAAGCACTTGAAAATGAATTTTTTTTACCAAGGCCTTGAAAATGGCTGATTGACAGGCACTCCTTATTTTTTTTATTTAAAGTTTAACCATTTCAAGATCGAATCTGCTAATTTTAATATTTATTTTATTCAGAATAAAAAAGTCTCATCTCTTTTTTTTTCACATGTTCCAAAAGACAAGCATTTACTTGTTATGCAGCAGGTAATGGCTCTGAGTTTTAAGACTTCGGTTATGACTCATGATGTTCAAACTTTTTTCAATGAATAGTACTAAAAAGGAAGGATTAATATTCAAATAACAAAGCTTGCCTTTGCTTGAATCTTAATTCTATCTTAATTCTTCATTTCTTGCTCTTTGAATTTCCTTTTTGCAGAAGGCATCTACATACAAGATCGCATACTTTTCGGCGCACGTGTCGGTCGCCATTTTTTTATGTAAGTCATGGATAATGGGAGTTTTCTGGGAAATAAGTACTCCTTCTATACTTTTCCTGGAACAGACACCCCTGCCCTACAGGTAAAAATACTAGGAAGTATTCACCACCTTCCCTCTCTGAGTGAGAGTAAATTCTCAGAAGATCAAGAATGGGGCTTAAATGGGGAGGAATGAAACAATGATCTCTTTGACTCTCTTTGCCCCCTCACGGATGACAGGACCTTTTCTAAATTGGAAAGAAAAGGGAAAACATGCTCTTTTACTGATAACACTTTCAATTCTTGGAATCTTATTCATTCTCTTTGTCTGGGGATCTGATTGCCTTTTCTTCATGAGTCATTTTCAGGGTGCAATTCTGGGGACAAAGAATGCATGCAAGTTTTTTCAACGATCTATGTGGTCAAAAGAAATTGCCTCGATATCGCGATCGGCTATACGATGCTTGAGACATCTTGTTTTATATACTGGGCGCAATTTTGCTATTTTTGAAAGGGCAGGGCGCAGTTTGAGGATTAAAACTAGGGCAGGGCGCATTTTGCCGATCTGAAAAAGGGCAGGGCGCTGCGCCCTTCAAAAACGGCCTAGCGGGAACACTAACCACTACATATCTCTTTCAAGATTTAATTCCAAACTAATTGCAACGTTTGAAAAAAAATCATGATAAATTCTGTAACTCAAAGCCAGACTAACGTAAGTCACATCATCATTACTTTTCAGGAAATCACAACATCGTTTGTCTGGATACAAGGGTTGGAGCTCATGCTCTTTTAAAACTGCTAAAACACTTGTAAAGGAATTCCTTTTACAGAATAACACTTGCATGGATCAATGGAGAATTTGATTCTACACACAATGCAGTAATGATTTGAAAATCGTCACGTTTGGACTTACACTAGTCTCACTCTCAGGGACAGAAATAACATGCATACTAAAATAGCAATTCAAAATATCTAGATTAACACATGGCCTTGCTTTTTTTAAATTAAAAACAATGTTACACAATTTCTCACATTTACAGTCATGAATGCACTTAATGGAGTGTAACCTCATACATTTAGAAACTGAAGTTTAAAAATATACGGCAACAGTTGCATTCCCCCTCATCTGAGTTTTGAAACAGGGATGCACTGGCGCCGAAGCAAACCAGAACATATTTTTTGTACTGTTTTTCGGGGAGGAGGATTTCCCTTTCAGAATTTTTTTTTATTATTTTTCAAATTTTTGACCCAATCATTGCTCTTTTTTGAGTTTTGTTATGCATGGATTATTACTGCAAAGGAG
>JAXGGA010005288.1:0-79601 GCA_038373865.1 Uloborus plumipes | reverse complement strand
CAGCTATTGATATTTACTAATTCGTTTTCTTTTAAAATTATTTATTTTTTCTCGATTTCATTTTTTAATAAATAAATGTTTTAGCTGAGAGTTGGCAGACAGTGAAACTTCTTGTATCGATTTTTTTTTTTTTTTTTTTTGAAATAAGAACTGATAACATAATCCATGACAATTTAATTTCTACCCCAAAGATTATTTATTTCATTTTTGTACATGAGCTTATATTAGCTGCTTTTCATACTTATTTAATTATCCCGAATTATTCATTTAGAAACACATGCAATATATTTTAACTTATAATAGTTAACGCATACAACTTAGCTCAGTAAAAAAACTTAAAATAACTAAAATTCTAAAATGTTTTGTTATCAATCGTAAAAAGATAAAGCTTTAACTTCTTTGTAATGTTTTCGTTCCTCTAGATAAAGCTCTCTGCTTTCCACATCATAGTCTTAATCAGCATTCTTTATTTTAGCTCATAAAAGTAAAGGGTTAACGTAAAACATCTTTTACTTTCTTTGCGAATGACCAAACATGGAAATGATGCGATGTTAAGCAAGTAGCGGAAGGGAGAATCGGGATCTAGCTTCAATTTCTTGCCTAGTCTTGAAATTTGGCTACTTTTCGGCCGTCTTTAAGAACTCTTGTCTCAAAAACGAGGGGACGAGGGCACTTGATCTTTGGGTCAAAGACATGTCTCAGTATGCTCTTTCGAATGGTACTATTTTTAACTTTTTTCATTATTACTTAAGTCAAGTACTTTCCTGGTTAGAGTAAATTAAAATTTGCAAAGCTTATGTACTTATTTCAACAATAAATAATAAAAATGCAAGATAATTAAAGTTAGTCAACAGTTTAAATACTTGTGATCAACTTTTTTTAAGCAGACAAATAACTTAATAGTTTTTAAAATTAAAATCAAATTATAAAAGTTAGCAAACAAACGCGAATCATTCAAAGCAGAGTTGGGGAGTTGGGGAGGAAACATGCATAAAGTTGTCAATAAATTCACTATTATAGAATAAATTATCACATGATGCGCCAAATTTGGCGCCAAAAATAATGCCAATTCGGTAATACCTCTTAACTATCTCTCAAATCTCATAGGCACAATGCTACATGATGCATAGCAGGAAAGTCAACATACATGTAAAGTTACAAGAACTGCTTTAATTTACAGTGAAAATTAAGGAAAATAACATCAAACTTATCAAGATTACAACAAATTAAGCGCAAAAGAACCTTAAAATAATAACTGCTTAGAAAAATGTTGCAGAAATATATTTTCTGAATGAGCTTTGTTGTTTACTACTTAAAGCTAATAACTATATATTTTGAGCTGTGGTAGACAAAAATTCCTGTGTTACAGTACATTACAAAGTAACCATCATTAGAATGAACTATTATAGTTTCAGAATTGTTGCATTTGTTTTCTTTTCATTTCACCTTTTAAATTAGCATATGCCATTGTACCAAATTGCCTTACTCAGCTTCCATAAGCAAAACAAATTATGCAGTGTTAATTCCTCGTTACTGAAATGCTTGAAATTACTTGAATGATTTTTTTCTTAATCTAGTGAAACATAAATACATTAAAAGTTACGATCTTACAAAACAAATAATGGCTCATTTCGCATAAGTTCAGTCTCTTTACGCACTCTTTACAACTGCAACGACAGTTTAGATTATAGCCTTGAGCTCTAAATTTCCAAAACTTCTCACAGATGCAAAAGTAATGTTACTCGTTAGAAATAACGACTCTAAAAGGGTTAAGTGCAAAAACGGAAGTAAATATTCCCCTCTTCTATAAGCAGCGTTAAAATCTTTTTTATGAAAAGTCATTATTTTAGGAGAAATTTCTTCTGAAACTACTTTTACATGAATTTTAAAGATGTAACAGGTTATCTCTTAATGTTCACGACGTTTCGTAGTTAGTAATTTCACAAAGACGCAACTTTGTTCTATTGATAGTTTCAAAAAATTATGAAATGTAATGCAGTTTTTTAATTTGAATCTGGAAATTATTATTTGTGATTAACTTGCTTTATCAAAAACAATTCCAATGCAAGATATCAAAGCAAGAACATTTATTTAGATAACTTTGTTTAATGATCGCGCAATTTTTTTTCCTGCTTTCGAGTACTATTTGCATTGCATATTTCAATAATGTCTGCTGTATACTCCAAATTCGGCTGAAGAAACTGAAGGTTCATAGATGTTTAATCATCAAGCAAAACGACAGTTGAAATTGTTTCAGCTAGATATTGCAAAAGTATGAAAAAAATCACAAAGCATAGTTAATTTTAATACAGTAGAAAACGTAAGAGAGATGCTTTGTACTTGAAATAAAACTAACTGCCACAGCGAAGACTTTCTACTCCATTCCATTAAATAAATAGCTTTGTAGCCTAAAAGACGAAACATGTTACCAATTTCTGAAACACATAGTTTCATGCCTAATATACTACACCTCTAAATTTGGGAATCACTCAAATATTTTACATAAACGTTAAGCATAGTTTAGCTGTTTTTTAATAAAACCAGCATTTGCTACTACTCGGTAAATTTCTTAGTAAAGGAAAAAATAAATTTTTAATCCATTAAAGTATCGTATTTCATACTAATAATAGGTCTTTTAAGTACTGTCTGTATTTCTCTAGACAATTTATTTCGTCTTATTACTGAACTAATCTCTGAGATGAAACTCTAGTTAAAAGCTAATTTAGTGAATTGCACTCACAATTTCCTTTTGTGATGAAAGTTCACTCTCAATTTAGTTGAAAATTTATCCAAAAGGTAGTTAGTTACATTAAAAATTGTTATTAAGTTAAAAAATGAAACTCGTAAAAACAAGTGCACGCATCATCTTTTGTATATACTATGTAGACAATGTTACTTCAATATTATTTCTTATTGGAAAAAAAGAAGAAAACTTCCACCCGAGTAATAAACATTATAATACAGAGGTGTCAAAAAAAAAAAAAAATTAACGCAGAGGACCGTGTAGGACGTTTTATGGATCATAACGACACAACATTTGCATTACAGATTTCAAGGTCATGTCGTCGATATTTATTAAAGAAAAAAATAAAAAATAGTCCAAAAAAATTCCAATTGGTGAAACTTGCTGGCAAAGAATGGTATTTATTCTAAGAGCTGTATGTTTCGTGGCTCTACGAAACAGGATAATACGCAGCAGCAGGTAATAAATCATTACCACTTAAATAACATACAGAATAATAATGTATTTTAAGCAACTATTGCTATCCAAGCAGATTTGATTCTTTATGAATTTCCATTGTAATGAAGCGTGGGAGTTAAGAACAAGTGATTAAGGTGATCAAGCTGCGTATAAGAAAACAATGACTGTGATCAGCCATTCGTCGTTGAAAATTTGACACCTGCTTAACGCTGCATTGAATGTGAAGAGATGAACAATGCTACATAAGAATTATGTTTTTAAAGGTACAAGGCAGAGAACGCCTTAAAGCAGTTCTCTGATGTCAAACGTTTTCAGCATGTTCTAGTAAATTGGCCCAGTGCGCATAACGGTCTTTTCATGCGTTAGCGAAACCACTTGACAACTTTTTATACTATTTTTTTTAGAAAAACTCATGATTCATATCTCTCATCCAAATTCCATGTCATTATGAATCATATAATGCCTCACACTGCTCTCTGAAGTAAGGAAGTTTCATTTTGACAGCCTTGCATACATTTCCCAATTCTATCCCACATTGTAGTCATCAGTAAACACTAAGAAAAATGAATTATTTCATCAAAAATTTTTAACGATTTATAATTTAAAATTTTCTTGTATTCTGAAAGTTGATTTCAAAACCAAACTTATAAAGTAGTTTTTCAGAAAAAAAAACTATCTTTCTGCCATCAAACAAGTGACAATAACGGCTAGTAAATCCGCAATTATCGTAGTTTAAATCATTTCACGTTAAACTTGGTTTGATGAAAATATATGTAAAATTTTTAGGGAGAGAAGGTGTTTTTATTTTTCTTATTTAATTTTTAACAGCACAATTTTTTTTAACTACACGAATAGTGTATTAATTTTTAAAAAAATTACGGGTAGCAAAAGGAAGAGCATATTGTGACAATTTTTAACGAAAACGTATATGCACTGGTCCGCACCTCCCCGATATACAGGGTGTTCCAAGTCAACCTTCATAACCTCTAATTCCTCAACCGTTCGTCCTGGATGCATACCTCCAATTGCAAATTTGCTCGAAATGAGGTAGAGAGTTAAAATATTGAAAGTTTGAAGCGAAAAAATAATTCAGTCAAAAAATACGAAATCTAACTTTTTATAGGGACTCCGGGTCCCCAAACTTATATTTAGGGAAAGAATCTCCATTGAAAAATAATACTAACACAAAAAAATGACATTTGTGCGATCAAAATTCGCGGAGATATTCGAGTTTTAAGTGCGCAGGGCCCGTAAACAAATTGACAAAAGAAAATTTTCGCCCTGCCAGAGGAATAACGAGCTTTTAGATTAGGTACGATAATGAAATTTGTTTCGTCCATGTCAGAAAACATTCGCTTCTCATTGTATTCAAAAATAAATACAGATGCTACAAGACTACAAAACATAACAAGACAAGGTAAATTATTATACAATTTTATACAAAGATATTAAACACACGAAATATGTAGAATCTAAGAAATAATATACATTGCGATTACATTGTCCGTAAAGCAACACCATTTCTACATACTGTTCCGTAGTGTACATCGTAACTTCAAGCCTTAACGAAATGCATCTAGTTAAGCCGATTTTATTCTGCAGTGAAGGGATTACGTTATTTCAAGCAATCACTATACAGTCGGTAAATTTACATATTCGCGAATTCAGCAAGACATTTTCATTCTTTCTTATTCAATTTTTTTCGTATTTTAATTCCCATGTTAAATAACTTTTACAGTTAAATATATTTTAGGAAAATAAAGAATATTTTGTTATTAAAGAACTCTGAATGTGGCGAATTTCGCGTGTATATGGCCCCCAAAATCACTTAAAATAACGCTAGTGTAAAGTGGTATAAGTCATAAAGTTTCATGTTTCATTTCTCCATGGATTTTGATCACACAAATGTCATTTTTTTTGTGTTAGTATTATTTTTCAATGGAGATTCTTTCCCTAAATATAAGTTTTGGGGCCCGGAGCCCCTATAAAAAGTTATTTTTTTATTTCTTAACCTTATTTTTTTCGCTTCAAACTTTCCATATCTTAACTCTCCTCCTCATTTCGAGCAATTTTGCAAATAAAAGTATACATCTAGGACGAACGGTTGAGGAAATAGAGGTCATGAAGGTTAACTTGGAACACCCTGTATAGAGCTATAAGGTCTTAATATCCACCGAAATAAAAAAAAATCCAAAAAATGACAGTTCATGGTGTCTTACTTTGCTCACTCAAGTTCCATATTATTTTATAATTTCAGTTACCTTTATAAAACATTCATGAAAATAAAATTTTATTAAAAATTAAATTCGAAAAATATCATCATCGTTTATTTTTAAAAAACATGGTTCTTCGACCCGAATAATAAACATTGAATGCATAATTTTCAATTTTTTCCCCTACGAAGAGGGTTTTACAATAAACAATTCAAAAAAGTAACGGAAAATACATTCTTTGTACAAAAATATTTAACGTTCAATTTATGTTTTTGAATTTATTGTTTCTAGACTCGATTTATTCTTGAACGAATGCAATCGTTTTTAGCTAAAACTGCGGCGAAAGTATTTTTTAGGGGGGGGGGGGTTATCGCATTAATTACCTTCAAACCAAACTTTACCTTTGTTATTTTAAGAGAAATGTAGGGATTCGAAGCTACGTAATAAGAACAAAATTATTGCATCAATTTTGAAAGACCAAAATATTACTCATCAACTAAATAGATTAACTTTATCTGAAAACTCAGATTTTAAAATAACATAACTTTCAGAAGATCAATAATACAATTAACTGTAGAAAGAGTAAAGTGACTTAAGCTTTGATTTAAATTATCCGAGAAAGATTTTTGGTGAATTAAATGGAATTTAAAATAATATGTCTTTGAACTTCTAAAGATTTTTTTTTCTTTTCAGTGTTTCTTAGAAACTTTACTACTTTCAAAATTAATATTTAATTTTTCGAAAGCAATTTTATATTGGCATCGTTTAAAAATAAATTAAATTTTCTTGTATAATATTTATATCTACAATGTTAAAATCATTTTATTATAGTAATTTTACAGTGAAAGAATGTTTCAAATTCTAATTTCAGACTTAGAGTAAAAAACATATCAATTACGTGAATGAACAAAAATGTTTAGAAAAAGGAATAAAGAAAAAATTCCAGTGATCCATGTTTCGAACAAAAAAAAAAAGAAAGGTTGTTCGAATCGGACTGATCGCTCAAGGGTTATTAGGTGGACAAGTTTTTTGAACTGTTCAAAATTGAACGAAAAACTGTTTAAATTTAAAAAAGTTAAGTACAAGAATGAGGTGCCATTGCCAAGATCTTTCAAACAAAAAAAAGTTTGTTAACAAGAGGACAGTCCTAATATCGCTACTTTCCAGTTTCTAATTTTTCGATATTCATTTAAATATTTTATTTATTTTTAACTTTTCTTTTTTATTGAGTGATATTTTTAAGATGCATTAAGCCACTTTTTATCCTTTTTTCGTCTTTCTTTCCCTTAAATGCGAAAGTAGGCTTAAAATAATTAATTACTGCTTAAAATAATTTGTAAATCATTTTATGAACACGATAAATATTCAGCAGGTAAGAAAATTGCTTAAATGTCTCTATTGCATTGTTTTAAGTAACGAGATATTTTTTTCTTGAACTCAATGTTTAATATAGCAATTAAATTGCTTAACAAAATGGATAAATAGACACATGAAGCATATTATCTCAGTTCTATGATTTTCTATTCAAAACAGTTGATTTATTCTTCCATGTAGTTTAAAGCTTCAACCCCTATACTTAATGCCATAAGGTATTTAAATCAAATGTATGTTTTTTAAATGCATTCTTTACTCGTGTTTCATTGAACACGTTTAAAATAGGAGTAAAGTAATTTACTCCTATTTTAAACGTACTATTATTTATAAGGAATAAACTTTAACAGATAAAAATTCAAATATGATGTGTAGTTTTAATGGCTCGCCGAATTGTAATACAAAACGTATATTCATAAAGCAAAAATATGTTCATGCCAACATGATTGAAAGATCTGTCCTAAAAATATCTTTTTTATCCTGACAATACTTATCGCAAAGTAAAATGGCTTTTTGAGCTCTTCAAAGTTATATGTTTTAAGTAAGGACTTAAAACATCCATAGCATTTAGTTATTTATGTGCGTTTAACCATTAAAAAGCGAATTTTAGCCATTTATTATTTATATGTAGCGGACTTCCTTTTAATGTGAATAGCTTTCAAACTAAAGTGTCTTTCTGCAGTTTTATATTATTTACATGTCTAATGACATTCATAGCTAAGTTAAAAACTTTTATTGCTTTAAAAAATATTTATTTTTAAGCTATATAGTTTACATTTTCCAGAAAAAAAAAAGACATTTTAACAATGACAATGGCAGTGTGATTCGACAAAAGCTAAAACTCTGAAAAGTTTCTTTTAAAAAATTCAGTCAAACTATTCCTCTTTACTGCTTTTCATTTATATGAACTATTCTGAGTATTATTTTATGTTACATTTTATGTTATATCTTTTCAGCTATTTTATCTTGTACATTATTTCTCTAGCTATTTTTTCTGTTACTACACGAGATGTTTTTCATTCCTTTATCAAATTTTGTAATTTAAAAGCTTATCCTGCTTTATAATGACGAAAAATAGAACCACTGTCCAAACATTGTCTTTTCTATCAAACAAAAATGTGTTTTTTTTTTTCAATTGTACTTGTTTCAATGAATGTCATCCGAACGCTAAGATGTATTGCGTGGTTAGATAGCGTCGTGCTTATAATTTGTTACATGAGTTCGAATCCGGGCAGAAAATTATCGCTTTAATATGTATTTTTCCTCAGAAGAATACTAATTCAACTTATCAATAATGTGTATTTGGAACGCATTGTAGCACTCTGCATTACATTTTCGTTATTGTTAAAATCACGAAACAAAGCATTGATTTTAACAAGAAAAATTGCAGTTTTTTAAATATTTGTTTGTTTGTTTCAAATGGGGCTGCGTTTAGCTTCTTGCCATTTGCAGACCTAGTGCATTCCCCAAAGCGGCATCCACTCTTTCATGTGGCACCACCATCGTCGGGATACCATTACCACAAGTACATTTGACGCCCAGTTTCCCCACTAGATGGAGGCACCTGGGCTCTATTCGATGCGAAACTGCACTAGGAATTTAATTTTGCGAAGAGATACTATAAGCTAAACAAGTACTCGAGGGATCTTTTATATGCCGCATAATCATTAGGGTGGGCCGAAAAAACTTTTTTTTATTTCGAATTTGTAATAGCGCGGAAAATTTGCGAATTATAAAGACAAAAAGAAGGGGAAAAAAATTATCGAAATCGGTTTATATCTTCCGATCGCGCATAAGGCCTAAAGTTTGACAAAAAATAAAAAAACTTCATGTTCGCGATTTTTTTTTTTTAATTTTTGAATTGGATGTTTTCGAAATGTAATAGTGCGTAAAAGAAGCTAATTGGGAAGACAAAAGAAGGAAAAAAAATTATCGAAATCCATTGATATCTTCCGATCGCGCATAAGGCCTAAAATTTGACAAAATATGAAAAAAACTTCATTTTTGCGATTTTTTTTGAAAAAATTTTGAATGAGATGTTTTCATAATTTTTTCGCGCGGAAAAGTTGATGTTTATGAAGACAAAAAGAGGGATAAAAAAGGGAAAAAAAAATATCGAAAACGGTTAATATCTTCCGGTCGTGCCTAGGGCCTAAACTTTGACAAAATATGAAAAAACATCATTTTTGCGATTTTTTGTTTAATTTTTTGAATTAGATGTTTTCGTAATGCAATACTTGTAACGTTTGCTAATATAGCCTTAAAACATTGTGTTTTGATTTTGTTTTGGTCAGTTTATATCTTCCGGTCGCGCATTAACCCCAAAATAACACAAAATAATAATTAAAAAAAAATATTTTTATGCGTTTTTGGTTTTTGATGAATAATTTTTTATGAAACAATCGTATTTTTTTTGAGACAGACTGACAATAAGATAGAAAATAAGATAGTCTTCTGTAATGATGTAGTTTTCTGCTCTGTGTGAACTCGGTGCTTTAACGAAAAAGTTATACAATTGCCGGGTCAAATAACAAGACAAAAACTCTAATAACAAGACAAATATTTGGCTGCCCCACTTTTGGTACTCCAAAAGAACTGCCATCAAACAAGCCGTCCACTGGCAAGGACATCATTAGGTGCCGTACTCAAGGAAGGTTAAATTTGGCCCTAGAAATTAATAATGGGGTCTTCGCCAGTAGGCAGTTAGTTTGATGGCAGTTCTTTGGAGTGCCAAAAGTGGGGCAGCCAAATATTTGTCTTGTTATTAGAGTATTTGTCTTGTAATTACATAACTTTTTGTTAAATCACAGAGTCCACACACAGCAGGAAACTACATCATTACAGAAGACTACAAGATTTTCAAAATCAAAACAGCTAGATTGAACTAAATAATAGTACACTGCGATTACTACATAGAAGCGCAGACTGAAAAAACAATATAGGCAGACAGCTGACATGGTCCTAGGAAGGCGGTGATGGAGTGAAAGAGAGCCGTAGCCAGGCGAGCGACGTTGCCTGAATTGCTGCCCAACGTCTGCGCATGAGAGTTTCTAAGGCTTTTCGCAACTGGATAACATCGACTGAACCTGTGGTAGTTTGATTTTCTATATTATTGTCAGTCTGTCTCAAAAAAAATACGGTTTTTTCACAAAAAAATATTCATCAAAAACCAAAAACACGTAAAAGTAACTTTTTTAAATTATTATTTTGGGTAATTTTGGGGTTAATGCGCAACCGGAAGATATTAACTGACCAAAACAAAATCAAAGCACAATGTTTTAAGGCTATATTAGTAAACGTTACAAACTATTGTATTACGAAAACATCTAATTCAAAAAATTAAACAAAAAATCGCAAAAATTATGTTTTTTCATATTTTGTCAAAGTTTAGGCCCTAGGCACGACAGGAAGATAATAATCGTTTTCGATAATTTTTTTTCCTCCTTTTTATCCTTCTTTTTGTCTTCATAATTATAAACTTTTCCGCGCGAAAAAATTATGAAAACATTTCATTCAAAATTTTTGCAAAAAAATCGCAAAAATGAAGTTTTTTTCATATTTTGTCAAATTTTAGGCCTTATGCGCGATCGGAAGATATCAATGGATTTCGATAATTTTTGTTTTCCTTCTTTTGTCTTCACAATTAGCTTCTTTTCCGCACTATTACATTTCGAAAACATCCAATTCAAAAATTAAGAAAAAAAAATCGCGAAAATGAAGTTTTTTCCTTTTTTGTCAAACTTTAGGCCTTATGCGCGATCGGAAGATATAAACCGATTTCGATAATTTTTTTCCCTTCTTTTTGTCTTCATAATTCGCAACTTTTCCGCGCTATTACAAATTCGAAACAAAAAAAAGTTTTTTCGGTTCACCCTAATAATCATACGACATGAGCGCTGTCGATTTTCTGCATCAAGTTTTTTAAATATTATATCATCTGTTAAAAACTAATGCAAAAGTGTTCAATTTTACTCCTAGTCCAATCTTAAACTACTATTTTCTGACCTTGTTCATTTATTTATTGCATAAGTATTATTTCAGGCATAAACTTCCCAAGTTTTCGCACACCTAGTTTTAGTTTTAAGTTTACTGCTTTTTTTTTTTTTTTTTTCAAAGCATAGTTTGGTATTCACAAAAAGAGATACAAATAAAAAAAGTCAACACGAAGTCCCGTATATTTCTTAATCCTTATTTCTACAATTAAACATTCAGGAAAACTATCTTTGGTTTAAATAAGATGTAAGAAAAAAGTTTGCAAAAAAGGAAAATAAAAATGCGTATTTAAACATTCGATTTTATTTCATTTAACTAATCGCTATAATTTTCTTTGTTTGCCTCATTTTTATTAATATAATGATGTGCTCTGTTTTTGTTTTTTCAATGGGAAGATTTTTTATTTTTTAATTCACGTTATACTTTCTGCTAAATCAAATGTTAACAGTATTATTAACTCTAAAAAACTAAATCTTACTGCTATTATTAGTATTCCTTAAAATTTATCAATATGAGCTACTAAAATGTTTATCTTGAAATGTTTTCGTTATTAAATGATTGCATATTTTTTTAATAAAAAGATAAAAGCAATTCTATACAATTTTTTTGTTTACACTACATAAACTTTTACTTTTTCATAAACAATTAGAAAAGTTCAGTTTCTCCCTCCGAAATTCTTCCGTGAAAAATGCACCCTATGAAAACTAAAAGTTATGGTTTTTTCCTATTTCCAAAATGTACTGTCTGCCTTGTTGTTTTAACTTCTAATTATAATATTACAAATCCAAGAAAACGTCCTTCTTGGATCACCAAATCTTTCAGTATCAGAAATAGAGAAGGCCGAGAAAACACTTTATCGACTGATCCAAGAAGAGTCCTTTACAGGGATTGCAGATCCAAGTATTCGCATTTTAAGACCTATCATGACCGAAGAAGGACTCCTGAGAGCAAAGTCAAACGTAGCTCAGCGAGATGACACCGAGAATTTTCGCTATCCCATCATACTGCCTTCAAATCAACCCGTTGTCCATCGTTTGGTTTTTGAGAAGCATACAGAATTGCAGCATGCTGGAGTTACTCTGTTAATGGCTCAACTGAAAGAAACATTGTGGATTTCAAAATCAAGGAAGACTATCCGCAACTTGATAAGAAAATGCATCAGATGCCAAAGATTTGATCGTCCTAACTTAGAAGCTGAGCAGGGATTTCACCCGAAGATACAGTTAGAGAGGCTCCGAACATATCATAAATTCAAGATCAATCACCTACGTGTCCGAAGATCTAAATGATCCACAACCGCTGACCCCACTCATGATTCTCAATGAATTGCCATCTTCCCGAGAGACAGATCTGGATGAAGTAGATTCAAAAGAATTAGGACGAAGAGCCAAATACCAGCAACGACTAAGAAGCGACATAAGAAATAGATTTCGAAATGGATATTTAGGCCAGATTAGACAACAGGCATTGAAGAAACCCCAAAGGGAGCGATTCAAGATAGAAGACATAGTGCTCGTGGAGGATAATAACAAGAAGAGAATTAACTGGCCTTTAGCCAAAGTTGTAGGCATACTTCCAGGACGAGACGGCGTGGTGAGACTTGCAAAAGTCAAGACAGGGAGTGAGTGGCCTGCTACTCCGACCTGTGCAAAGACTATACCCCCTCGAAGTAAGCAGCCCTAGTACAGCCAACTCAAGGTGGGAGAGTGTTGCGAAAGCAGCACTTTCTCATCTTCACTGGCAGCGCCCTCTCTCAGACGGGGAAGAAGGCTCGCCAGTACGATACTGGATTTCGAACAGAGAAGAACTCGAGTCCTAGAATATTAATTAATTTTTAGTGGTGTGTAAATTTAGATGTTTGTGTTTAAATGTTTCTATGTTTTGTGAGTGTAGTGTTTTGTGACATTAAAAGTTTTAGTGTTCAAGCATTACTCCTTCTGGACTTACTCAACATATCGCACATCCAGATTGAAAGGGGCACATCTCAAAAATTGCAGTTTTTGGAAATATCCTTAAAAAGTATACCTTAGTACACCTTACATGAGAAACTGACCCATTTTTTTCTAGAGTTAACAGTCGCAGCTAAAAAGCAACTTATGCCCTTATCATTCTGCCGATTGTGAAGGGAGAATTGAGTTTGAAAGGGGCACATCTTTGATAATCAGAGTTCGCCGAGCTTCATTGGTGCAAATTATGGTTAGTACTTTTTTAAAACCAATTAAGAAAACCGTAATTTTGATTTTTTTAAAATGACACTCATTTTAATTGTTTGTTATTAAGTATAAATTGTTTGTACACAAGTAATTTATGAAGGGTTCCTTTTAGAACAAGAAGAATAGTATTATGTAACCTAGCGTCAAATCGTTAGGAATTAAAATTTGATTTAATAACGTTCTGAAATGAAACAGCGATAGGTAGGTTAAATTCCGACAAAACTTCAAAAAAATTTAAATAGTGTACAAACTGATGCCCGTAAGAATACTATTTTGAGATGTGTCCCTTTCATTCTCCACGAAAATGGAGAATGAAAGGTGCACTTCTCATTAATTACCAACTTATTTAAAATTGGACGGGAAACGCACAAAATAGTCACCTAGCAGAACCTTTACTCAACCAAGCAATGACAGTTTGGCTAATTGTAATAGTTATTAGAGGCAGGGCAAGGATTTTAAAAAATTAAATTTTTCAAATCGATTTTTCTCAAAACAGTTATTTTGAGATGTGCCCCTTTCAGTCTGGATGTGCGATATATGCCAGTATCGGTATGAAGTCCGTTGCCGTCCCCGGAAAAGAAAAACATCAAAGGACGCAGAGAATGCAGGTAGGACATTTGTCTTTACAGTTGAGTCGGCATTATTAGAATATCGGTTAAAGGAATATCCCGCTTAATATAATACATTTTCAATGTAATAAAACGCTATAACGCATTATTTTGATCCCGGATAATGGAATATCCCGCTTATTAAAATATTTTTTCGTGGCAAAATGGCTGTTGCATTAAGCGGGCTCGACTGTATTTGTTTCTTCTGCGTATACGTACCTTTCTTAGATTACGCAAAATGCCATGTTTTCTGTGATTCCTTGTAAAGAGGTCATCGTTAATTTTTCTCTTGAAATAGGTGCAACCATTTTTCTTGAAATTTTTCTATTTGAAAATGAGTAACTTTTCTTCCACTGCTTTATTGAGGAACCTATTCACTTCCAAACGGAACAATAGGCCTCATTAAAGTTTATAATTACTTAATATTGTCTTTACGGAAATAAACTGTGTCTTAAATTGTTTTCTGAGATCATTCAAACTTCCATTAGATAAAAAGATTCTAACATTTATTTTAATTTTCAGATTCCTGCTACATGAGATCAGAGTTTCCAAGTAAGTAAACTGTTTTACGGTTTTAAAACTGTAGATACCTATATTCAAAAATAAAAAACATAGGATTTTTTTTTTCTTTTTTTGAAATCAGATACTTTTATTTACTACAGTAACAAGTCCCATGTCCTTGGACACATTCTCAAGCAATGAAAAAGAGTTGATGATGGAGCATTTTGATATTCCATTGATGTTAATATCACCCGCAAAAGCGAAAGGTTAGAATGTGCATTTCCAAATTGTAGCACTTGTGTTTAAACCAGAGTAACTAAAAATTAAGAACATATTCAGAATTAGAACACTTTTTTTATATCTGCTTTTAGTTCCAAATTTAAAAAAAAACCGTTTGGTTGGATTTTAGTTTCGAAGAAAAAGTGTTTTGAATCGTTCCCATGGCCAATGAATGAATTAGTGAAGTGAGTGGGGGCGCCCTTAAAAGAGCGCAAGCACTGCGACCACATGTCTTTTGCACTATCCCCGTTGGAACCCTTAATAGAGCTCGATAGCTGAAACGAACTTTAGAACATGTCTAACGGGTAAGCTAAACAAATTTCAGAGATCTAAACAATGATATCCCAGATGATCAAACCTGGGAGCAGAATAAAATCGCAATCACACAGTACGTGTTTTGAGCTTTCTTCTGCATCTAGGCAGCCACTACAAGCTGTGTCATCAGTGACACCTAGTTAGTTGAGGTGCCTATTAAGAGAGCACCCATGGCCGATAGTATTTGATTGCTATAATTATGTATATTGCTTTTAAAATTTAAGTCATTTAAATAAAAGAATTGTTCAACAATGATCATGATCAACAATGAAATTTGAATTGAAGCTTCACCTACATTTTAGCATAAAATAAATTTAAAAAGTATACATAATTCGTTTTCTAATTACCTTTATATGATCGGAAAAGGACATTTCCGACGCAGCGTAGGACGTTTCCGCCGCAAAGTTTATCCCAACCTTGCCTCCCATGAGACAGCTCCGCCGCTTTTTTTCCCTCCTTTTTCGTACGACGGGACTGATCCGCCGATAGTAGAGTGTAATATTGGAGAAGGTAAATTGGTGAAGTTTGAATAGATAAACGCTCCATCCTGTATTTTGCTGATTTCTTTGCTTTTTTATGTTCTAAAAGAACGTGAATTTCATGTTTATAAAGTCAAGAATTTCTCGTGTTCATAGTGATCTGCATTTTTCACCTTGACGTTGGATTTTTTTTTTTTTTAGAATAAGGAGAGTGTTACGAGTTTGTAGCTTTTAGCATATATAATACAAATGAATACACAGCATGACATCACTTCCCTGTAATGATGTATAGAAGAAAGGTAGGGATAAAGGGAAAGGCAGCGTAAGGTAGGAATAAACTTTGCGGTGGAAATGTCGTACGCTGCGAAGGAAATGTCCCATGCCCCATATGATGCTAAATTTAAAATGATGCAGAAAAATTAGGGCTTCACACATATATTCAACTCTAATTTGTACGAGCATCTTTTCGTCCTTCCTCATATTAGAGGAGTTATGCAAACGTGTTGATTAACACTGGAATAACTAATAATTAATTCATAATAAAATTATTTGATTAGTGAATGTTGCTTTGGCATCGGGTCTGAGGTTATATACGAAATTTCAAAAGAATCCGATTACAGGAAGTTGGTGGAAATTGACTTGCAAAATTTCTCCTGAAAAAACAAACATCGAACCAAGTTATCGCCCTGTGTAATGACAACTGTCGTCTCAAAATAAAATTAATTTCCCACTTTCCGCACTTTTTTCCTGATGGTTGTCATAGTTACGGTGCTATGGACTTTTTCCCCGCTTTCCTTTTGCAACAAAGGTTAAATGCAAATAGTAAAAATTGCTTAGTGCATAAACTATTTTTCTATTCAAAAATCAACGTTAATAAAGCATAACTATTTTCTTAGAATGTTTTGCTTTATTTATGTATGACTAGATTTATTAGAAAACGTTGAGAAAAAACTGAGACATGAGGATATAAATAAAAGCGAACCGTAAAATAGGGTCGATCGGTACACTTTTCAGCTTTGATTGCAAAAAAAGTAGTTAAAAGATATTTTTTTAACTTGATTTTTTGGGTAAAAACTTCGGTCTTGCTTTGCTTTTGATATTCCAAGCAAAGACAAAACATTTTGAGCAGTTATTATTTATATATATAGGAATTTAGGGGTGTTCCGAATCACCCCGCTGATAGGGGTTAACCGGAACACCTGTTAAAATTTTTTTTTTCCAATTTCGCCTGTAATATGTCTCACAAACATGAATAATATTGAAGGGGGAGAATAAGAACAGATAGATATCATCAAATAAAAATTTATTTTCTATACCTGTAAACATTTATGATTTATCAAAATTCAAAATGATTTTGAACTTATGAAAAATTGAAATTAATTTTAAGAAATGCTTTTGAATTGAAATACAAAGCTGTAACATAAATTGAAAAGTCACTCATATCGTCCATAAATATGTACTTGTCCTTAAAACTAGTAAATGTAGCTTGGCTTAAGTTTTTTATAACATCTTCTGGGATGAACGCTGCCTTTTCTTTAGTTTCTTAAAATCTCTGGGTTGTGGGAATTTGTCCTGTAAGATTTTCCAACTGATTCATCACTGTCTGTGTGCTGGACTTTTGCTACATAAAGTCTGTATGACTTTCCCCCATGTATTTTAAGTGAAAAGAAGTCTCCTGGAGCAAAACTCTTTTTAAATTTGCAACTTTCTGTCATCCTAAGATCTAGTTGCTCACGAGAAGGGATAAACAGTAATAAGTCCATGTTTTTGTCTTGAATAGAAAAATTGGGGTTCGAATCTAGATTTTTCAAACGGTTTCCCTTAAATGAGTTTAAATTTGAATGACAGAACCAAGTGCTCCGATACACCTTCAAATTTTGTTCCTGTGTCATTTTTCAGAATTCTTCATTTTTATGACACAATTTTTAAAAAATGTTAATTCTAATGCGGATTTCTGTTGCTCAGATACATGCATAATTAAAACGTACCACTCTTAGGTTTAAAATACTGCAGTGCATAGAGAAAAAAAGTGGATCTGTTTTCTTTCGTACGGTTTCCATGAAGACAACGTAAAATTTCTAAACTTGATACGTCTATTTTAAAGAGACCGAGTATAATAAAATCATATTAATAAGAAGATACAAACCCCAAATAAGTTTCTGTTTAAAAAACTTTTTTTTTAATGCCTGAACAAAAAAAAAACAAAAATAGCATTTTCATGTTCATAAACGAAAATATACTCCTACATAAATCGTGTATGGCTTCGATGAATGCTAAAGCTCAGAAAACGATGATTGAGGGGATGTAACCTAAGAAAAGAAATGATCATGTTTACCTAAGAGAATGCGAACAGATGTCAACGATATAGTGATACAGAAATGCTTCTCTATACTTATCGTGACAGTGGAGAGAATCTTAAGCGCAGCTGAGGAAGTGAAAGGCTTATCAACTGGAATTCCTAGAATACATACATTTCATCAACTAGTAATTTCTTTCGGAATAAATTGACACGGACCGAAATCAGAACAATAAGTTTTGCTTGGTTTTTGGTTTTGAAAAAAAGTTTGTTTTTTGTTTTTTAATTTTATTCATTTTTTTTATTTGATCATTTTTTGACTTTGCGTTTAAAAAAAGCAAAGTAAAAGTTGGTCAATAAAAGCAAATAAAGCAACGTAAAAAGTAGAAATGTGCAGGAACACCGCAAGCACGTGTACGGGCGTTTCAAGGTTAGCTTTTTTTCAATGCGAAATTTTGAGCTTTTTTTTTTTTTTTTTTTCATTATTGTTGCATATCAATCATAAATGTCACGAGTGATGACGTCATCCACCCTACAGAAAATCAGAAGTGAGCTTAAGGCGTCACCCAGCTCACAGTTGTAAAGACACAGTTTAAAAGTACAGACTTTACTTTTTCTACGCAGAAAAATGGTTAATTACCAGCATGGCACTGGTAATTTTATCACAATCCCCCTTTTTAATGGCTATTAAATGTAATTTAAATTATAATAAATAAAATAGACAGAGATTGGATGTTAGAGTAACAATGATACATTGATTATATTAAATTTTTCCCCTTCCATTCCTTCAAAAAATGAATTAAATCTTGTTCAAAGTTCTACTAAGTGGTCAACAAATAGCAGAGCACACGATAATCGCTTGTACTATTGTGAAATTAATCACTAGCTGTTCTACACTGCAAAAATGAACTGCTGTTTTTACAGTATAATACTGTGCAGATAAAGGTTCCAATTTAAAACTGTAAATTTAGCATTTTTACAGCTTATTTCCGTAAAATTTAGATATAATATACAGTAAAAACAACGGTATAATACTGGCAGCAGAGGTTTAAGTTTAAAACTGTAAAATGCACGGTAGTAAACCGTAAAATTAGCAATTTTACAGTTTATTGCAGTAAAATTAGCAATTTTGCAGTTTATGCAGTTTATTACTGTAAAATTAGCTATTTTGCAGTTTAGAACAACTTATTACTGTAAAATTAGCAATTTGTACTGTTTATCACTATATAATTAACTGTATTATAATGTAAAAACAACATTTTTTTTACAGTGTAGCACTACTTAAAATAAATACTAAATCTTAATTTAGTAGAATGTTATTTATGTACTAAATCGTGAAAAATTAAACTTCAATTAAAAATCTAAAATTTTGTACGGGCCTTTCGAATGAACATTTATGCTAGGAAATTAGTGAACAACTCTTGCTGTATTATTCGGCGTTGAGCTCGAGATCAATACCCATAGAAGCTGGAATCGATTCTGACGAACCAATAATAGATCCATGACTCTCAGAGAGAGAGAGGATATAGGAAATAGGATGGGATTGAATTGCGCTTAAAGTTTGAATCTAAATCCGTCGGACCTGCTCTATTGTGATTAAGTTGGGATGATGATGTAACTTTTAAAAGAGAAAATAAAAGAAAGTTTATACGCTTCGGTAAATCCACTTTTACTATTCTAGTAGAGTAAGCTGAAAAACAGAAAAACAAAAATCCGAATTTCACAGGAATTTTCTTAGAATGTAAAATTATACAAAAAAAAACATATATATGTATAAAATACATATATATATATATATATATATATATATATATATATATAATATATATATATATATATATATATATATATATATATATATATATATATATATATATATATATATATATATATATATATATATATATATATATATATCTTTTTAATATATAAAAATTACGTGTCCCTGTGTTTGTGGCCAATGGACTCCTCAGCTACTGAACCGATTTTAACCAAATTTTGCACGCAGTTTCAGTTTGGTCCGACTTAAATGATAGGATAGTTTTTATCTCAATTTAGGACCGCAATATATTTTTTAATGCAAATTATCTATTTAGTTACCAGCTTTTCTGTATTCTTGGCTAAGCATTTTTACTAAACCTTTTTTGACACCTCCATGGCTGAGCGACATAAAGTACACATTATGGCAGCTTCCGAAGCTCGGTAATCAGGTTGTAAGTTAGCAGTGCGTTGAGTGTAATTTGACTTTTTTGTGAAGTAAATTTCAAACAAACGCGTTACTTCCCTTGAAATTTATATGTGATAAGCTGTCAGAAACGATTGTCACTTAAGAGTTTTTACGCCTCTGAGGCTGAGAGGTGGAAAGTGCTTGGTGGGATAGCTCCTGGACTGCATTTAAGTGGCTGCTTTTCTTACTACTTATTATATATACAAAAGTTTGTTTGGATGGATTTATGGATGGAGCAGTCAGTTGATAAGCAGTCCGAAAAAATTTTCTTTTTAACCAAGCCTTTTTTGAGCCTATGTCGCCGGGCGACATAAAGCACATGTTCTGCCAGCTTCTGGAGCGCCATAAAATAGGTTGTAAATACAGAAACAATAATGGATAATTAATGTAGGTACTTTTTTTTTGTATTTTTTAATAAAAAAATCTTAATAAATTCAAAAATTTGCTTATTTATTGCCTTTAAGGCTTAACAGAGTTCGCCGAGTCAGCTAGTATATATATATATATTTCAGAATAGGAAAGCGCAAAAAGTTAAAAAGTAAAGAAGAAAAAGTTTAATATAGTAAATTATTAATTTGTTACTATTTCTGTTAAAACAATTAATTATACGTAAATAGTCATTTTTTACCTCATCGCTCTAAAGGTTGTACTGTACTTAAAAGTACTATGTATTCTTAAATTTGTGTGTGAGTGAGAGATTTACCCATTACGTAGAACGCATTGTTTGAAACTAAATTACCTATATTTTGCGATTAAGCAACCGTTTAATATCAATGAGAAAAATTCTTTGTTAAGTATTATGTTGTAAAAGTTTTTTTTTTTGAACGCAATTAAAATGCAAATGTGGTTAGCCTACTGAGAACAGTTATCTTCAGATTACTTCATTTCTTATGCTTCAAATAAGCCAGTTCTAATGTATATTATACATGATTTCAATACTAAAATGATGAACATTTAACTTAAACTCTTTTTTTTTGTCATTGAAAAAACTACTGTTTTTTATTTCTTTTTAATAATTTTGCAAAAATATTGTTAAGCTCTCTAATTTTGTTCCAAAATTAAGAATAAATGCATATTATTAAATCATATTTAATTGCTTTTGCTTTTTGTTTTTTTAATTCCTCCGTTTCATTACGCGACAAAAACTTTTTCAAAACGTATAGGTTTTTGACTTCCGTGTATATTCTTTTTTCTTGTCCTTCTTCAGGCTGATTTTGCAAAGAACCAATAAATTCAGTCTTTTTTTTTTTGAAGATTTCTTCATGTGCGAGCACTTTTTCGTGAATCTGAGAGATGTAATTTCTTTCTCCCATCTAATTAGCGGGAAAGACTAAAAGTCATTTTTTCGATTCCTCAAAGTCTTTTTCCATTTTAAAAGAATATTAGAAATATTACAGGTACTTTCTTTTGCTCCATCGGAAAAAAAACTTATGAATTCTGCAATACATCATTACATAAGTCAAATTAATTTTTTAAACACGTTTTATTAAAAACTAAAAAGCCCAAAATATTTAATTAGCATTGTATTTATTGTTCTTCCTTTTCTCCTATTAGAAAAGATTTCGGGTGGTCATTAGTATTTTCATTATTTGTGTTCAAATATCCAGTATCACATGTACAGATGTATTTAATTTAATCTTAGGAAACAATACAAGAATGTAAAGGATAAATACAACGTTAAAAAAAACACAAATGCACAGTGATAACATCCGACAAAAGCTTTTGTTGTATGTCAGTGCATTCATAAGCTCACATTACAAAAAAATGTATTGAAAAAGGCCTTTCTTGTAAAGCCAAAACAAGTGTCTGCGTTATCCGTGCGCATTTCTGCTTTTTTTAAAGTTATATTTATGTACAAAGATATTTATAAATTTCAATACAAGAATGTTAAAAAGTTTGCCGTCATTTTACCGTCTACATGCGGTAGGACATTCATATGAATGACAACTTCCTTAATTTACCGAAACTCACTAAATTAGTTAAATTTTCTTACAATTTTAGTGAAAACTAAAACGTTGAAGGACTACAGGGCAAATAATTTTTGCTACTGGAAACATCTTTTGCTATGCTTTTTTAATAACTACTCATTTAGATTAATTTCACTATTACGCTATCTCTAATTCCATGATAAGGAAAACTTGTTATTTTTACTCAGTAAAAGAATATTTTCTAAAAAAAAGTGTTCCTTTATTTCTAAGGAAAAATATTAAATTTAATTTAACTGTATTACTTAAAAGTGCAGAGAATTATGTTGATATGTTGTGAATCATTTAGAAAAAATGAGTAAAACTCGGTATAGGATTTTTATGTTTTCATGGTATCTTGACTAGGGGGAAGGGGTGAACGTTGGTCCGTTTTTTTTTTTTTTTTTTGCTTTAATTTTTTAATTCAATCGAAAACTAAGTGAGCAGTTTGATTTTCTACCAAACATTTCGTGAAATATTTCTCATCATCCCAGATTTATTTAAAGATGTTCAACTCAATACCTTTTTAACAGAGCTTTATGAAATGTATTAAACTGTCCCGAGCAAAGGGTAAGCTGGCCCGTGTTTTGAAGACAACTTCCCTAACAATTTTTATAATAAAATATATAATTCAATATTGTAACCAACATACATTCTTTTGTGATTATCATGAAAAAACATAAATTTTAAAGCTTAGTATAATGCGTTAACATATTAAGTTGACCAACTTCTACTTTTGCACTATTTAAATACAAAAACCATCTACATTTTCTCAAGAATCAGATGAACTCGGATCGTCATCAACTTCACTTTTGCTGGTGCTACATTTTTTTTTTCTTTTCTAATTCTTCTTAAAATGTTCGTTTTTGTGGGTTTTCTAACAGTGGAAACAACGCACCTCATGTTCTTGGTCTGAAAAAATGCTGTCATGTTTTTTGCCCCCCCTACCCCTAAAAAAACTACATATAATTATAAACTAAAAACAAAAATATTTAAATGAGTAGTTTGATTTATTACTCCATTTTTCTTAAAACCATTTGGAACAATACAGAGTTCCAGACGTATGAAAATGACTCAGCACTAAAAAACAGCAATAAAGTTTCCTTCTGAAATAAAATTTTATCAATGTAAGTGCAACATGTGATTTTTTTTAAAGATTTTTAGGGCTATAGGTGCTATTTATTGGCCATGAATGCAAATAAAAATGTCAATTGTACGTATTAAAATTAATAAAATCCGTCCAATTAAACTAAACTCCCCCTACGCATTTAAAGGCATAAAACTTACGCTACTGATTTATTTAAAACCATTGTACTCCTTAGAGCGGAAACTGAAAGCTTTATTTAATTGAAGAGATTAATAAAAATATTTTCATACAACGGTATAACTATCAAGAATTTCCCAAAAGTAATATAACCTCTTAATTGTTTCTCTACTTATCATTTATGGCATGAAGAAATTGTTTATTACTTGTCAGGAGACTTTTGTCTGATGCAAGTTAAAATTAATTAAACGAGTGAGAATTAACTAGTAAGCAGTGTAGTTTGAAAATTGAGAGTACTTTTCTTCCGTATTTCTAGGGAAATCTTTTTTTTTTTTTTTGAATATTAATTACTTGCGTTATTAGTTTCATATTTAAATGCTATGGATGTTTCAGAAAAGAAATTTTAATCTTAATTACACTTTTATTGTCAAGATTTTCGTGGTAAAAAATATTTTTAATAAAAATTTTGTAATGACTTTTAATAACTGCAAATATTTTTCATATGTTTTAGAGAATAAATATTATATATATATATATATATATATATATATATATATATATATATATATATATATATATATATATATACACTGCTCGACGTTGAAAATGCAACACCAAGAAGGAGTGGTCAGAAATTGATGAAATTTGGTAAGAAGACAGAGACAGCATGGAACAATAAGTGATATTTATTTCAAAATAAATAAGCAAAATTTAGAGCGAGGACGGCGTCGGCTCAGTAAGAAGTAGGACCACCGCGGACAGCGATGCACGAAGAAACACGTCTAGGCATGGAGTCAATAAGCCTGCTGATGGTGTCCTGAGGGATGGCACTCCATTCCCTTTCAACCATTTGCCACAGTTCGTCCTCTGAACGAGGCAGCGACAGGTTCTGCAAACGGCGTCCAATCACGTCCCACACATGTTCGATTGGTGACAAGTTAGGAGAGTATGGTGGCCAGGAAAGCATCTGTACACCTCGTAGAGCATGTTGGCTGATTCGAGCACTGTGAGGCCGGGCGTTATCCTGTTGAAAAATTGCATTTGGCAGACCCTGAAGGTAGGGGATTGCCACCGGCCGCAGTACATTATCTACATATCGTTGGGCCGTCATAGTGCCCGAATACGAACTAGAGGTGATACGGAATTGTATGCAATAGAGCCCCAAACCATTATGCCACGTTGTCGCTCTGTGGGGCGTTCCACTGTTACTGCCGGATTCGATCTTTCTCTACGTCGACGCCACACACGTATGCGATGACTCTCGCTGGACAAACAGGAGCGGGATTCATCTGAGAACACTACGGTTTGCCATTCTGCCATCCACGTCGCTCTGGTCCGGCACCATTCCAAACGTTGGAGTCTGTGCTGTGAGGTCAATGGCAGTCTTCTTAGCGGGCGCCGTGATTGCAGGCCACGTGCAACCAGTCGACGGGAAACGGCTCTGGTCGACACAGGAACATCCAGGGTACCTTGCACGTGCTGCAGAATCGACGTACAAGTGACTTGCGGGTCCGCCACAGCTTGTCGGTGAATCCGTCGATCCAAGCGGTCTGACGTCACTCTGGCTACACCTGCACCCCTCAATGTGGCTACATTTCCTCTTTCCAACCATCTCCGACACAGAAGATGCACAGTGCTTGCATCCATGTGGGTATCAGCTGCAATTTGACTTATGAACCAACCTCCTCTTCTCAGTCCGATCATCATACCCCTTGTAAAGTCGTCTATATGCTGGAAATGTCTTCGTTGAGGACGGCGTGGCATTTCCTCCTATCACACGTATCCTTCGAGACAAAAACCAAATTTCTCCGATAATTAGTCTGGCAGAAAAACCAACATGAACATAGCCCACTTTTCAACTTCATTCTCCTATATCTTACTTCACGTGCGTCGGAGAGCTGCGCATTTCATTTCATTTGCATAACTCAGTGACGTGCGTCTACGGTAAAATTTGCATGAATTTCTGACCACTCCTTCTTGATGTTGCATTTTCAATGTCGAGCAGTGTATATATATATATATATATATATATATATATATATATATATATATATATATATATATATATATACTCTGTAACTCATGTACCCATAGGGGCACAAAATATGATCTTTGGTGCAATCCCATAGAAATATAGCTTGGAATTAATTCAAGATAAGGCTCCTATAGGAGGGGAGCTGACTCATCCGACATTTTGGATCCAAAACAGTGGGCGTAGAACCACTGGTTTCTGTACTCAAGTCGCATTGAAGAAAAGTGGAAGCTAAGCTTGAATTGTAGCTGCATAGATGATATTTGACTGTTTTTGTTCATATGACAAAAACATTTCATAAACTCAGGCTTTGCACGAGTGCAATATGAAAATAGACCCAATTTCATGAAACATTTCCCAATAATCTGTTTTTACATTCGAGAAATAAGTTATTTTTTTCAATGTGCTTAATATTGTGTTTTATCCAACTAATCAAAGGTTATTTTACGCCAGAGCAACCAGGTATAATAAATGTGTTTCAAATACCTGTAACAAGGCTTGATCCAAGAATATCTTGGAACCAAAATGTCGGACAAGTCAGCCTGTCCTCTAAAGGAGCTCTAGTTCAAGAGATCGCGATGACAACAGAAGGCGATAATCGTGGCCAGAACAACGTCTATTTCAACGATCAGGCAGCCAGTTATTGAGAAAACTGAAAACCAGTTTGTAATGAAGTGGTGCTCTATCGTTTAGAAATAGTACAACCTTTGTTCAGGATGAATCACAGCAAGTGAAATAAGAATCAGACTTTGGGTTTGATATCTGCTGCATTGCAAAAGGTTCACACATACAATGTTTGTGAAACAAAACTTGTGGAGTTTGTTTCTCCGGTAAATTAAACGTTGTTGTTACATTGGCATGAAATTTGCTTTTATAAACCTTCCAAACCTCAAAGGAGAGTGCGACACACACTATAGGGTATACCGAGAGATAAAAAAAGACAGAAAAATTTACCGCAGTATCGTTAAAGAGATGTCAATCGTTAAAGAGATGTCAATTGTCAAGCTTAAGAGCAAAATAGAATTACAGAAAACAAAGCTCATTAGGTACACCTATAAGTGGCTTTCATCTTGCAGTGAATGCAATCAAAATGAAAAGAAATTGGCGTCACGAAGAAATTTCGAACTTTGTTTTCTTACTAGCTACTTGGCCCGGCTCTGCACGGGATCTATCTAGAGGAAAAATGTCATGTCAAGTGACGCGTGTGTCTAGAAGTCTCGATTAAATTAAAGTCAATAGTTTGCAAGAACGCAGTACGAAAAATTTATTAATCGCCGAAAAATTCGTCCGTTACAGTAAAAGCCTAAAGCAAAAGGAAGAATTTTATTTGTTTATGTTCAAGAAAAAAATGGCAACACCTTTTTGTTATTAATAATTTATTTCACGCTATTTAATTTCTTTCACGCACGTGCAGACGCATTTTATAAATCCAATTTAAATTTTTTAAAATTGATATTTCCAAATTTTCAAATGCCCATATCTTTCTTCAGGGTAGAGATATCGATTAGTGGTTTTTAAATTCTTTGGAAGGAAACTTTCCTAACAGGTATTTTTACGTTCTTTCGAGTGAAACCAAGATCGAGAAGATCCGATAAGTATTTCGCTAGATAGAACCATTTTGAAGTTCTTTATTCGAAATTCGAACGGATCGGTACTTATTTCCCGCTCAAAAACCACCCTATGATCCTTCCCGATAATTTCGTCCAGATTAGACGTAAACTGGATTTGTATAAGGTAAACACATATACATAAACATACATATTCTTTGTTTTATTTATATGGATAATTGCGTACTACAAAATACTATATTAAAGAATTTTTTTTTCAAATGATAGAATTTAAAGTGGGTGTTGGGATTGTCCAATACTTATTTGGCGCATGTGCAATGCGTCACTCCCGCGCTCTCCCCAGAAGCCTTAGCAGACTGCGGAGCTGTTCTATGTAGCCATGATTGATGTAATGTTGTAATGTGTGCATAGAGTAATCCTCTAATATGCAACTATGTGGTGTGATGTGTTTACTAATAAAAATGTGACGTCTAACAGCTATAGTGATCATGTAACAGGGGAAAAAACGAGTTTTTATGTTAAAAACGAAAGTCAGCTCTAGCGATTTTAGTAAAAACCTTTTTCCCTTCAAGCAAGATAAAAACTATCTATATAGTAAACATACTGGAAGGAGATAACATCCATCTTTCTAGACGTGTGTTAAAATATAAATATAAAAATTCATCAGCATAAAAACAATAAAATTATTCGTCTCAATTTTACCAGATACAAGTGTCAACAATATGTGTTAAAAATACTCATTTTAGAGCTCAGATTAAATTGTAAGAAAATAGTGTTTAATTTTACGCGTTCAATACATTTTCTTGCAAGTTATTATATTTTTATACGGATGTTTTAAATAATGCACTTGCTGCACCACGTTCAATTTAGGCACATGGTAATTATTTTAATGTACATGTAACCAAAATTCTAGGAAAACTTTAATGATCCTTTAAACATATTGACGATTTTTCTTTCCCCTCCGGAGCCTACGCATATTTTAATTAAGTTTCCACTCCATCAAATTCCAATTTTAAAGAGAAAAACTGAAGCTCAATCAACTTTCCATTATGTTTTAATTTTATTTCAGATTTTCATAAACACTTTTTCTTTAATATTCGCGCTGTATCTAAGGCCGATTTTGATTTCGTTAATCCAATAATTAGAAAAACTTCGCGCGTTTACTAGAGAAAATCAGAGTTAATTTCACCGGAAATAGTATAATTTTTTTCGAGGTTAAATCTTTATAAAACTACTTGTTTTAGTGGCGCAACAAAGTTTCAAATCATGCCTAAATATATTCCAATTATCTCTGGTGCAATATTGCGTGTTTTAATTTTACCTTCGTGTATAGCATTTATTTAGTTTTCGGTGGTTGTTGTAAATGACTCCTTTTTTTTAAAGGAATCATCTCTCTTTAGCATAAAATTACATGTCAGCGTTAAAAGTATTTTTCATTATTTTTTTAATTTCAAAAAATAATGAATGCAATAGAAAGAACATATTATAAAGCATTTCGGTTTGAGTATCGTTAATTTCCCTAACGTACTGACTGAGATTCCTGAATAGGTTTACAAAACATCGGTTGCTAAAATCATTTAGAAGAATACAATTATCAATGTAAATGCTTTAAATTGAAACTACAGAAAACAGAGCCTTGCAATACGTATGAAAAGGTAGTTAGTTTTAGCAAAAAATCCTTAAAAACAGAAAGTGGAAATAGTTTTACTTTTAGTGATTTTTTTTCTTCTTGTAGAAAAGAAGTTTTTTTTACCACTCCTATCATAAAAAACTACGGTATTTAGAGTTCTCATTTTTGTAATCATAGAATGGTTCAGCATTGAGCAAAGTTTACTGACTGTGTGTATGCTTGTCTCCGTTAATTTTTGTCTCATTTTAAATTCATGTAATATGTATTTTGAACATTACTTCATAGCAAGAAACAACTCCTTCACTTTTGTTATTTCTTTATATTTTAATAAATGATAAAATCTTGTCATCAGATCTTTTATCTGTATTCTCATTGTACCAAGAGAACTCTGCTCGCAAATTACTTTCGGACAAAATTTGCAATTTCCATATTGTAATCTTTGACTTTATTCCGTGAACTCTTTGAAATATTTGACAACTAACTTTGCTGACAGAGCTTTGATTATGTGCAAAGTGTAAGAAGATCCCAAGAATTAGCTTCATCTTCAGTTATTATAACCATTAAACAATAAAGCCCGTTGCTATTCTAGTAGATCAAATTTCAAATAAAAATGCAGTGTCACATTTTAGAACTAATTTTGCTCGTCAGTCATTTATAATTTTTTCCTAAGAAATCAACAGTCAAGTTCATTTTATTCCACTTTGTTTATGCTTTTTCTTGAGTAAAATATGAATTTCATTAACCTATTTACTCGTTGTAAATGTTATCACAGTAATTACGTCATAAGAGAAACTGAGTTTCATAAGAGAAACACTTAAAATAATTCTAAGCTTTTTATTTTACTTGCATATGGTAAAATTTAGGCAACAAAATTACTACAAGACTTATACCATTCTGAAAGTGTTAGGAATCCTGCAGTTTTCTAATATTTGTTAAGCGGAATGAGAATGATGCACCATGTCTGTACCCCAACAGTTTAAGCATTCATCTTTTTACAATTTAAATATAAACTGAGGACAGATTCTTATTTTAAAAGCGAAATATTATTTGTATCTTTATTGGAGAACTAATTTGTTTTCAAAACAATGTCTCCTTTGAAAACAAGCTCTTTAACTGTTTTCCCACTGCTTTTATTTATTATTTGATGCTACTCTTTATTCCTCGTGCAATAAAGAGAAACATCGGAATAAGAATTAGTTTACCTTGAGAACTTTATCTTAGACACTAAACTGTTTGATGCATTTCAAACTGTATTTATTTAAATGTTTAGCACAAGTATTATACATTTCAATAACTAAACAGTAATCATCACAGTGCAAAACGAAACAATAACTATTAATGTACACAAATAAAGCAGAGTAATCGTAAATGGGTGTGTGTGCTTACTGTAAGATGCTCAACTGTTAGTTTAGATCGTCATCCTATTTGGAAAGAAAGTAATGCAGTGAGCAAATGTAACCTTAGGATTTCATTGTTATAAATCATTTTAATTTCAACCCAGAAAAATTCCTACAACTACTTTTTGTGTAACGAATGAATTTCCGAATTCTTTAGAATTTGGCACCTAGTTAAAGCATGTGAAAATATGCCTCTTATAAAGAGTGTTAAAAATATTTTCTAGAACTAGAACTCTTAACTACTCATTCCTAACAAGTAGAAATCGAGGGCTCGTTTTGAGTTGGACAGACGTTGTTTTGACCGATGGGAGAGAAAGCTGGGCGGGGGGGGGGATGAGAAAGCTTTAAAAAGTATTCAGTGTTAAAGAAAGACATGTTGAGTTTTTTCCCTGAAAATGCAATATAGTCAGTGTGGTTCGAAAACTTCAGGTTCGTGTTCTTCAGAAATAAGATTCATAAATTCATCAATTGATTTAGATCTGCAAAAAAAAAAAAAAAAACTCAGAAAGTGGTAGTTATAAAACTAACAGCTTTAGAGAAAAAAAAATTTTCTTTTTTTTGCATTAAAACTATTTATTATATTTATAGTAATCTTTTAATTGAAGGGGAAATGGACAAAGGTGATATGGGGTGATAATTTTTGAATAACTTACTTTTTACCATGCATGAAAGTGATAAGGTTTTTTTTTTTTTTTCGAAAGCGTTTTCTAGAAATTTTAAAAAATGCCACAGATCACCTTTATTTACTTGCCCCTTTAGTTTTGTTTGTGAGTTAACACAATTGAACGCACACTAAGTTGAATTTATGTAAATTGGCGAAATTTAAATGTCACATATCACCTTATCCACTTGTCCCTTCAATTTCTATAGCAATGGTGTGCAAAGTAGAACGGTACATTCTTAATGTAAAAAAAAAAATTGCATATTGAGTAGGAAACTACCAACCAGATGCCCAAAGGCAGAACAACAGAAAAAACACCACGAGCTCGGCCATGTAATCCAGATAAAGTAGTTTCATCCTCATTAGAATCCATCAATCTCTTAATTTGTTTCCTCATATATTAACTAATTCGTTCATTATTTTTTTATGTATTTGTTTATGTTTCATTACAAATTCATTTATTTACACATTCATTTGATGAATATTTTGAATTATCAAATAGAAAATGTTTCATTACAAAACTTTTGTGTTTTTCACTTTGCCCCATAGATTTCTGAAGTATAACAAAATACATTATTTCTTCTCTAGGTACAATAATTTTCAGGAAAAAAAATCCTATTTGTTGGTTTTGAAAACAGGTAAGTAATATTAACCATTTCACTTTGTCCCACACTACCCTACATAATATAAGTGCACATGGAAATATATTCAATAAAGTCTGCAAGTACACTGTTGATAAAATTCATGGATTTACCTAGACCGATTAAATTTCAATGACGTATATCTTGTAAAGAGATTTGCTTTCACTGTTTTCCTCTTCCTTCGGAATAACATACATATAAAGCTTATTATTTCATGAAAGCCAATTTTATTAAGACCTTGTTACTTAAGATCTTGTCAATATCTGTCTCACCTGTTGAAGCTCTGAAAGAATTGAGACAAAGTATATAAATAGTAATATGTATAAAATTATATCAACTTAAAATGTTAAAGCCCTTAGCATTTAAAGTAAGCTAACGCATGACTTCGTTTTGCTGTTATTGCAATTGCTTTGTGTTTTTTATATTTTAGTCTTCGGTTTCCTTTATTTTCTTTATTAGTTAACTTAAAAATATGTTTTTAAAACCACGTTTTAAACGTTCATTAATGATAAGAAATGTTGCTGCCAGTTTTTTTTTTTTTTTTTTTCTTTTTTACTGAACCGCCAAGATTTCTTATCGATTTTATTTGACTGTGGATTGGTGTTTTTCTTTTATTCATATTTTAACTGGTAAATAGGAAGTCGATGATTTTTCACTTTGAATGGTTGGTCTACTTTAAAGTAAGGTAATCTCTTATCACGGAGGTAAAATTTATCCCATATACCTTGAAAGTACTCCACACAGAAGAAACTAGATAACGAAAAGTAAATTATTGAGTGAAAAAACAGTATCGCGTGTGTGTGTGTGTGTGTGTGTGTGTGTGTGTGTGTGTGTGTGTGTGTGTGTGTGTGTGTGTGTGTGTGTGTGTGTGTGTGTGTGTGTGTGTGTGTGTGTGTGTGTGTGTGTGTGTGTGTGTGTGCGTGTGTGTGTGTGCGTGCGTGTGCGTGTGCGTGTGTGTTTGTGTTTCATTTAAAGAATTTTATACTAGTGCTTATTTACTCTCCTATTTGGCCATTTTGCTTAATCTGTGTACTAGTTATTGTTTATATATGTTATTTGAGCATTATTTAATTTTAAAGGCTTGCACGGAAATTATTAAATGCTTCTTCTTTCAATCATCTGTATCTTTAAAAATTCTTCCGTAGGAGGAACATGAATGATTTTGTCTAGAAAATGTATTTCATAATAACTTTTTCAACTTTAAAAATTTTATATGCGTATACAATATTTTTTGGTGCAAAACTTAGCAGTGTATTTTAATTAATATTCCAATTGTGCACATTTCTTAATGCATGGATACTGCATTTTTGATGATGGCTTCGTGTATTGTGGTATACATTAAAAGACAAACATTATACGTTATTAGTGAGCTATTGAATTTAATAAAGTACAAATAAAACTTCTGAAAAGAATGACTGAAACTTAAGCAAAATTAAACTATTCAAAAACACGGGTTAATCAACTAAAACCGAAGAAATTCGGAAACAAACAAAAAAAAAAAATAGCGTTAAAATTTTAAAACACTGCTTCAAAATCTATCTTTAATCCTCCATTTAATTTAAATGTGCAATTAACAGAATTTGCCCGTGCATGTAAAAACAAAAATGGTTTGAGATTTTTGACTTCATTAGAAAATATTCAATATGACAGTACAAGTGCAAGCGTATTAATGCATACTAAGTGTGCTTGGGAACTACGCCATGGGGGATCCCCATTCGTCTGACCACCTAACCGGAACACTGCCTTTCATCCCAGAGTCCTTAGTCAAGAAAACTGATATAACTTATTAAAACTTTCAATAAACGTGTGAAAACATTCGCCTTTTTTCCATTTTATTTATTTTTTTTATCAGTTTTGTATTTGAGTTGGTGGTTATCGAAACTATTCTCAACAAAATTATTTTTAAGACTACATAATGTTGTATAAAAATAGGCACGTGTAAAGGACATCCTCTTCGACTGCTTTATCTTCGAAGCTTGCTCATATTTATCATGTTCACTTAAGAAATATATTGGACAAATCTCTCACACGGAATAAATTTTCCTACCAGCAAACATTGAAGGAAAGTATAAGTGAATAAGTAGAAGCTTCAGAACTCTTTTTCGACTTTAAGTAGGAGAACAATGAAATTTTACCTTTTTCTTTGAAAGCAAATTTGATAGAAGGGATGCATGTGACGTTATTACTTTTAAAAATATATTCAAAAAGCGAAATAAGTTTAGTTTAGGAGCTATGATTTTAATTAAAATGTAAGTAAAAAGTTACGATGGGGAACGAGGTCCTCATAATATTTGAGTATAAGGTTCTCAAAAGCGTTTCGTATAGGATTTTAAAATAATACAAAAGAGCAATGGAATGTTTTAAATGTAAAGTACTGCCTCATAATAGTGTTAAGACATTCATACTTGTATTCAGTCATTTTAGCTTTCACTTTTTAGGAATCAAGACAAGTACAACTGCAATCAATATTAAAAAGATTCCATTCATTGCGTTTTCCATCTCTTGATAGTAGTGTTGTAACACCACTAATTTTTCAAACCTGGACAACAATTTGTGTATTATTTTTCTCTTTACTAGTATACCTGTACTCAGTACACTGTCTTAGCACTACAGTGTACTGCTAACACACAACTTGTGCCCGACACTGCAATAAGGTTATTACTGGCGACGCCGCTTAAATGAATACTGTCAGTTCCGAGAAATATTATTCGATTGAGCTGGGTATTTGTTTAACTAGGGATTTTTAACATTGCGTCTATGGCATAGGGAAGTATTCGTTTCCGACATTTTTTATTCGAATAAGCGGGGTATTCGTTTATCCGTTACTCGATTAAGCGGGGCCAGCAGTATATTCATTTGAAATTTAAATGAGTTATTAAGTAAATACTGACCTGACTAAATAAATTTAACATAGCAAACGGACAGTAAAATATAATGAAAAGCATTGCACATTACTATACACGTACAAATAAGTGCTCAAAAAAAAGGGTTTTTGTTTCTTGGCAAACACTTTTTATGAATATCATTCCGATTTTACAAAAAATATAACCGTGCCATACTATATTGGCCTTCAGAAAAATGCTTAAAAAGCCGACTATGGCTCAATTTTGCAAAACTCCAAACCGCTTTGAACAGTTTGACGAATATATTCTGGTTCTCAACGAATGAAAGCTATTCTTAGAATTAATTATTTTGCCTTGCCTCTTAGAAAAATTATTTAAGTGGATCTAATAATTTCAGTTATTTTTCTTTTAAAGTTTGGTATGCATACTATTTCCCTAACTCGAACATAACAGAAGGACATCATTATTGTTTCAACTTTGGCAGTTCTTTCATTTAACTTACCTTTCAGGTATGAACTATGTATTTATAAATAAATATATATATATATATATATATATATATATATATATATATATATATATATATATATACACTGAAGTGACAAAAGTCATGGGATACCTCTTAATATCGTGTCGGCCCTCCTTTTGCCCGGCGAAGTGCAACAACTCGACGTGGCATGGACTCAACAAGTCGTTGGAAGTCTTCTGCAGGAATATTGAGCCATGCTGTCTCGATAGACGTCCATAATTGTGAAAGCGTTGATGGGGCAGGATTTTGGGCACGAACAGACCTCTCGATGGTGTCCCATAAATGTTAAATGGGATTCATGTCGGGCGATCTAGGTGGCCAAATCATTCGTTGGAATTGTCCAGAATTTTCTTCAAACCAATTGCGAACAGTTGTGGCCCGGTGACATGGCGCATTGTCATCCATAAAAATCCCATCGTTGTTTGGGTACATGAAGTCCATGAATGGCTGCAAGTGATCTCCAAGTAGCTGCACATAAGCATTTCCAGTCAATGTTCGGTCCAGTCGCACTAGAGGACCAAGTCCATGCCATGAAAAAACAGCCCACACCATTACGGAGCCACCACCAGCTTGAACAGTGCCTTGCTGACAGTTTGGGTCCATGGCTTCGTGGGGTCTGCGCCACACTCGAACCCTACCATCGGCTCTTACCAGCTGAAATCGTGACTCATCGGACCAGGCCACGGTTTTCCATTCATCTAGGGACCAACCGATATGCTCACGTGCCCACGAGAGTCGCTGCAAGCGATGTCGTTCTGTCAGTAAAGGCACTCGAGTCGGTCTTCTGCTGGAATAGCCCAAGAAATCCAAATTTCTCCGCACAGTTCTAGCAGACACGTCCATTGTACGTCCCACATTGATTTCTACGGTGATTTGACGCAGTGTTGCTTGTCTGTTAGAATTTACGACTCTTTGCAGACGTCGCCGGTCTCGATCTTTAAGTGCAGGCGGTCGACCACTGCGCTGTCCATGGTGGGATGTTATGCCAGAAATTTCATACTCTCGGCACACTCTTGACACAGTGGATCTGGGAATGTTGAATTCTCTAACGATTTCCGAAATGGCATGACCCATGCGTCTAGCTCCAACTAACATTCCGCGTTCAAAGTCTGTTAATTCACGTCGTGCGGTCATCATCACGTTAAAACCTCTTCACATGAATAACTTGAACAGAAATGAAAGCTCTGTAAAAGCACTGCGCATTTATACCTGTTCTATGCGATGCTACTGCCATCTGAAAATTTGCATATTGCTATCCCATGACTTTTGTCACTTCAGTGTATATATATATGCACAGTTAACCATTTAGTGCCAAGAAGACACCTGTGGATAGTTGGAATAAATATTAGTTTTAACTTAAACAAAAAAAAAATAATTATGTTAAACTTAAAAAATAATGAAAAAGATAGGAATTTTAATACTTTAACGGAATAATAATTTTATCGTGTATGTTTCATATAAAAAAACTCCTTACCTTGGTCAGCACTTAAAAGTAGTCGCTTGCGGCGTCTTCCAGAAGAATTTAGATGCAACCGAGAACGGCGAACAGTTGATGAACCTGTAACTGTCGAAAAAGTATTCCTATCACAGCATTGCGTGATTCGGTTTGAAATTTAAAAGCATTGCATAAGACACACCTATTGCTTGCAGTTAAAAATTTAATCCATCTACTGTGATATTCTCCAACGGAATTTATTATTACAAAAAAGTTATTTTTTTCTTTTCTTTTTCAGTACTAATACACTCAATATTAATCTATGGATGTTGTTCCTAAGTTTTGATTATAAATGATAATGATCACTCAAAACCTGATTTGAACCACCAATTTTCATTTTCCCATGTAAATTAAAGAATTTTCTTTTCCAAAACGTATAGACATAAAAAGACATTCCAGAAGCTCTAATATCTTCTTAAATTCTTCATTTCTAATTTCAAAAGTCGTGAAAAGCTAATGTCTTACTACAAATTTAAACCACTGCAATCGCTTGTCAGTTTTACCCTTTAAGAACTACTACTCCTCTAAAATAGGAAAAGAACCTTGAGAAACTTTGTTTGAAGATACGTGACGCGTCACCTTTTTTCTCTAATTTTAGCTTAGCGATTTATGTTTCAAAAGTAAAGCGAAAAATTCTTCTTCGTCAGAGTTTGAACTGTTTCTCTGATGATCGTTAAATCCACAATTTCCAGAAAAGAATGTAGAAGTACTTTTTTGTTTTATTCTTTGCTCGTAGATTTAAACTAGAATCTCAAAAATCAATGCAAAAAAATATATCCATATTGTTATTTTTGTTTAGATTGTATGAATTATTAATGTTGAGACTCAGGCATACTTTACTTTAATGTAACTCTTAATTGCAACTTATTGCTATGTTTACGTACAAACACATAGCTATTTATATAACTTCATAGTTTTTCGTCCATTCAAAATTGTAAGAAAATAAAATAATTAATTAAACAATATATAAATCACGAAAAAATAGAATACAAAAAGATGAGTTTCTGTCTGAAGCATCATGTTAAATCAGAAATTCAAGCAAGGCCAGCAATGTACTCGTAACATTGAAGAGGAATATGACCAATATATCATAAGACTGACCAACTAATGAGAGAATTAAATTGGTCAATGAAATGGGAATACGTGCATTGGTTAATTGCAGATCTGACTGTTTTTCGTGGTTGAACACTTTTGACTAAGAATAGCAATAAAAATATTTTTTATCCATTTTATGGAAATCTATATTGAAAAAAAATGTTTTGTATAAATACCTGACTTATAAAAAACAAGGATTTAAATCATTGTATCTATATTTATTTAAATGAAAATTTCTTTTTATTAAGTTCTATTTGCTGGTATCAGCTTTTTAACAGTTTTTGAAAAACTTAACTTCTGCGCACAAAATGCTAATGTTTTGTTAATGAACCAAAATAAGATACTATTTAATAAGAATAAAGCATAAGTTAAAAACAATTCAAAAATATTTTAATGTGGCCTATCTTGTTCCAGCAGAGCACACAAATAGGGTTCCTTATTTTCTACCCTATCTCCTTGTTTTCCGCATTTTCTTTTCTTTCATTCAAAGATTATATTCCTATTCATTTATTTTTAATTTTTTTAGTGTAAGTATTAATTTTTTCAACTTGACCCTCATAATCTGAATGAAAATTTTCACTTTTTCATAACTGCCTCCAGGCATAAATTTCAAACATACAGATTTTTTTTTTTTTCGAAGTTTAATAAAAAAAGATTTTTATAATCATTATCACGCTTGGTTTGAATCGATATAGACATTTGTTTTGATTTTCAATCACTTTGAGTAAATAAGTTAAACTTCGCAACTGTCTAAACTAATAAACTTTAAAATGTCATAAAAGCATGTAAGAGACTTTTAAATGTGCCATGCGTTACAATTGAGGCAAAACGCAGCTAACCGACCACCCAGGTGTTTTTCAAACTCTTATTTCATACTTTTTGACAACTTTTACAACGGTCCACGGTCTTTCATTTCATTTCACGTTGCTTATAATTCACTATTTGCGTTTTAATGGGCGAGATCACCGCTTTTGCCCTAGTATCAAAGCTACGGGGGAAACAAATCTGGAATCAAAATATTCACGTCTTCTCAATCCTGTTATGTAAGCCCCTTTAGGTTTCTCTGTATTAGTATTCTCTAGAATATGGACATAATTTAATACCTTCTTTGTTTTGCCCTTACGCCCTACCGGTACGACTTTCGGGGCTTTACTAATTTGTCCGTACTGCGTACGAACAGTCTGAATTCTATTACCTCTTCCTTTTTCGCCCATACCTTTTCTATTTTCTGAAACAAATTATTAGTAAAAACGATAATAGTTGTCCAGTAAATGATAGTTTACCGTTTATTCTGTACATGTTTATGTTTGGAACCGAATTTCGAGGGGGGAAATGTGAATCTGTTAAAGTGTTGAAGCGTATGTAGATTGTTCATTTATTGTTTAGTCATACTCCATTTTACAAGTATACTCTTGAAATACAGCTTAGCTGTTAAGTTGCAGTACTTTTTTTTTAAAACAATGTCCTTTCATACTTATGAATTGATTAAGAACCCCTTCATCAATTCAAAATTAAGTAAGTATTCTTAGTATTACACTGGTAAAAAGTTTTTTTTTGTGGCTTGTTTTTAAGTTTGGAAAATATACATCGCAAATAACATTTTGCATATACAAAGTCCGCTGGAGACATGAAAAGTATCACATTCTCGAAATAAATATCAATATATTTATTTATTTTTTTAGTTTTGAGCAATCACCTCGTACTAATATGTCACTTTACAGAATAAACAGCGATGACTTAAGCATGCAGCAGAAAATAACTTTCTGCTCTGAAAATGGTAAATATAAGAAACCATGATATTTTGAAAACTAACTTAGAAAATATATTCAATAATCTTACTTCTGAAAATATTTCTGCCTATAATGCTTACTTCGAAATATGTTTATCTTCTCCAAGTTTTGCGTCACACTTACTTTACAGACGAAAGAGTTCATTCCCCCAGAGAATTTAGTTACAAAAACTACATATAAGAAATAACTTTTTTTTACAAAACATTTGTTTTGCAAAAGTTTTGTTTTACACTTTTTGAGCCGTCCTGAGATAATTTTTGCGGAAAATGAAAATTACTTTCATTTATAATGAATGCTCATAAAAGGTTCAAATAATTCAAATTACATTTTGTGTATTTTCGTTAAACGTGTTCGAAAAGTTAAAAGAAACTTGTATCATGTGGCTATCCCTATTTTATTTTCTACATACTCTGTCACAAATACTCTATGTATCTTCAAAAAAACTAACAACAATAACGAAACTGGGAAAGAATCTAAGCTAGTGCAAGATATGCCAATGATTTGAATTTTGAAGCCAATGACGCAAGTTAAGCACATTTTGCGCTCATTGGATGAACATCTAGGATAGTTTTAAAACATGGTTGCTATCGGGCAATACAAAAGAATCTAAGGACATAAATGGGAAATATTTCAAGGTGTGACATTCAACTGATGGTTATTTAAGCAATAGGATTTTGAGAAGGGTATAGTATGCCTGAGAGAATTAGGTTGATCGAACATGCGTACATTGGCCACTTTCTGGGTTAAAATAATATGGTAGTTTCTCACTGTTGGAAGCTCACAATGGGATCAAAGAAGGGATGGCCCATATATATAGTATAACAAGATACATAAGTAGAATTAGCAACAGGCCGCAATTAAACTCGCGAATCTTGAAGTAAACACGCAAAAGCGTAAAACAAGATGATGCAGCCACTGATCTCTAGTTGATGCAGCACTGGTGGCACCGCACAAATTATTTGTGCTCCTGCTCTTTTCAAACGCTTGCTCGTTTACTCTTACCTCCATAGTTGCCTACGGAACTGTTTTTTCGAAGCGTTTCTAGTTAATACTATATACATGGGCTACGGGATAATCTAGTATCAGGCAAAATTGTGCGTCTCACACAATAAAAGCATACAATTTCAATTAACAGTTTTAATTAAAATTTTAATTGAAAATTTGAGAGAAGAAAAGGGCGGTATACAGCTGAGTATGAATAGCATTAAGTGTACAGCCTATTTCTTCTCGCAAATTTTTTATTAAAATTTGATTTGCTTCTTCAGAACTAATCAAGGTATAAAGATATAATTCGATCAACTGAGATTTTTAACTGTTGTCATCAAGAAATCATATATTTATTTTATTTCATACTTTTTAGTGCGAATCAAGCTGATAGAAATAGTCCTTACATTTAAAAAGCTTTTTTTTTATATATTTTATTTTCGCTTCTGTAAAAATATCAATAACTTTTAAAATGAGAAATACTGTTTGTGTATGAAGCCCTTGAAAAAGTGTAAATGGATAAGCTATATTTATTCAAGAGTGGTAGTTCTCTGAATAAGTGTCACCGACATGTTAGAAGTGAAATTTGAAAACTTCGGTCAACACTTTTCTCGAATGAGGCAGAAATGATGAATGTCACTGAAATGCATTTGAATAAGTAATCTTTTGGTAATTGTATCTAGCTGAATCTCAGCAATGATGGATATCCTTTCATGCTTGCACTAAATTGCTGCGGAAAATCATTACTCAAGTTGAAATCGTGAAGCATATGCCCAAGAAAAAATATTTTAGTTTCCATCACTTAGTTTTGATGCGTGCTTGACTTAAATCATCTATTTTTACATCCCTGCGTGCCATGTCTGAAGTGTAAGGAACATACTCAAGTGATGTTCTATATTTCAATGTCTTTCTTCAGATAAGTGGTTGATGGGGGAGGGGGAGGACTTACTCCTGAAATAAAAAGATACAATATTTATTATTAAAACGTATTGTGACAAATGCTATACAGTCAACACAACTACAAATTTTCCACTTAAATGACTTTAGAAAGAATAAAGATTCTTATATGATTTTCTTTTTTCGTTCTCTTTTCAAAATACAATCCGTATTTCAAAACCCAATTTTGCATTAAAAATGATTCCTTTAGTCGTATATTTACGCATTCATTTAATGAAAATTATTGTAACTCATCAAATAGACTACTCATATTGTATTTTTCAATTTGCCCCATAGTTTTTAGAGGTGAAAAATGACCTTTTTTTTTTTTTTTTTTGAAGGTGCAAAATAACTGCAAAAAATGAAAATAAAATTTCAATGAAAGTTGTATACCAAAATACATTATTCCTTCTTTATATACATTGATTTTCGGAACTAATTTCTGAATTCTTCATTATGAAACAGATATGTTATCCTAACTATTTCACTCACATTCCTCTATTTGTGAACAGTTGTTTTGTTTTGAGCAAAAGTTCAATCGCTTGAAACTAAGTAACACTGACATTTTTACTGTAACCACGTATTTCTGAGGGCTTTGTTTATGTTTCTGTCATACTTCTACTTTTTTATGTGTAATTCAATTATAATTTTTTTGAAGTCACAGTCTAAAAATGGAAACTGTTATTGAGAGCATCGTATAAAATAAGCTGCTATTTTTCACCCACTCGGGATAGAGAAATGTTTAAATTACATATTTATTTATTTACGCTTGTCATAAACGCACAAATATCTTTCGTAACTTCAGATGTCAACAATAAACATTTCTCTATTGCGAAATACCTGCGCTCAACCTTTCATTCGACGCAAGTTCAGTAAATCGAAGAATTGGTATAAAATTTAATTTATCGACAAATTTCTTCAGACCCAAACAGATTGAAAACCTGCTTAGCAAGAGTGTTATTTATAGTTTTAAAGACTAAGTTTCCCAGTACGTAATTATTTCCATGGAATCGGATTCCGAGATTACTGCAATCTTTAAATTACATGTTTTATTTAGTATACAGACTGTAACAAATATTCGTTTCTGCAACGTCTTTTAATAAGAGTGCAAGTGAAGCCATAAATATCGGATTAAAGAAAATTTTGGTCTAAGGATGGCTTCTCTTTTTTAAGAAAAAAATAACTTTTTTTTAACTGTTAAAAGAGAAGGAGAAAAAAAATCCCCACTCAAAAGTAGAGGAAGTAGTTCAAATTCGGGTTATGGTCCAATCGAAATACGGGATACCTGCTGAAAATGAGGGAAATTTTTAACACACAGTCCCAAAAATAGCCCCCAATGAAAGAACAAGAAATGGCAAAAGAGTAGTGAGCAAAATGGTCTTCACTGTTGACTCATTTGCTTTCGTGAGAGCTGTTTTAGTAGAAAATCTTACTTTTGACTTACTAAACACTTTTCAAGTGATGTATAAAACTGAAGCTTTCCCTCTCAAAGTTATACAGTAAATGGCTGCTACCTGATAACGAAGTAGATGGCATGAGCTTCCGTAATGCACTTGTTTTGAACTACTTGTTTATTTAGTAATTTCTACAGGCACCACTACTTCAAGAACTGGGTGGTCTAAAAACGGACCACTCCGATTTCTTTGGACTAACAGCGGGAGGCCGTTTTTAGACCAGGATGCTCAGAACTAAAAACCAGTTTGAAAAAAAAGAAAGCCCATAAGATTGAGATCGAAGCTAGACGACATATCGATAGCTATCATGGTGCTTTGCAAAAGTAATATGGGAACTTTCGAGACACTACATTGACACCAGCGCACATTCACAGTTATAGTGCATCATGAGTGCTTTCGGAATTTTAATTTTTCCGTAAATGATTTGTCCAAGGGTGAAGAGGGTCACGTCACCAATGAAAGGCGGATAAAACATCGAATAAAGTTTTGAGTAAAGATTGTATGTTATTGATCAATTTATAACGAGATAAACAATTTTTCATACAAGTTTTCCCGTATTTGGACCACTTCTTGAAATGCTTGATTTTACCTTCTTTTGTAATCATTTAGTTTAAAAAATCTTGAAACTGGTATTCTTCTTTTGAGCCCTAAGATCATCTTCATGAATGTTTTTAAGAGTTATTGGCACTAAATGAAAGTAGGCACATATTTAAAAACGGTAGGCAACAAAATGAAAGTAGTATCCCGTATTTGGACCTCTTACTCTACTTTATTACTTCACATTAACATTAATGTAGTTTAATTCGTAATCAGCATAAGTGATACAATTTGAAACTGCTAATATGTATCAACTGCTGTCTATACACTTCATGATGTGCAAATAAAACTTTCCGCCGTCATGATGTCAAGAACGTCAAAGGGGGGAGAGAGAAATTCAGTTTACGTAATGAAGCTACGAATTTTATCCAATAGCAAGTAATGATCATCAACAGTGCACACGCAACATCTAATTAGAAGAGACATTTGGCATAGTTTTAAAAAAATTTAGTATTGTCTTCAGAGTTTTCATTTCCTCAGGCAAAACTCCCGGATAAAGAAATGTTTTCGGTGGTGCCAATAACCTCCCTTGATATTTGTGACTCCCCATTACAATGCTCCTGATTTTCAAAGAACGTTATAATATTGTTCTTCAAGGATATGAAAACCCATAATTCATCACTGCATACAAGTGCAAACGCGTAAGAATTAATCATTTTGCATAATTCTACTCTTACGCAGAGATAAATCCTTCCGGATAAAAATGGTTCGTCTGTGCACATAACTGTAAAAGGATATTAGCAGTTTAGAAAGATGTGTTTGCAATTGTTATTTCATAGTCTTACCTCCACAAGTTTTCCTGCGGAAATTCGTGAGATCTGTCTTTAAATTAGTACTTCTTGAAAACTAACTTTGTAAAGTTACGTCGCGTGATTCATAAAACATTTTTTTAAGCGATTGTTAAGAAAGACCTCAAAGATTTCCTTTCCCTTTAATGTGGCTTCCCTAAAAAATCTTAAGCTAAATCTGTTTTTTAAAAAAATTAATGAACTGTGTGAGAGTTTTTCCTTTTCTGAAACATTTTTATCTGATCGCTTTTTAATCAACTCCATGGATGTAATGTCTTTTCTAGGTTTTGAAGGAAAAGCGAACTTTTCTTTCATTTTTAAATCTTTTTAGTTTTTGTAAAGGCATTAGTTAAATTAGATGCACTTTTTCAAACATTTGATAAAAAAAGAATTTTGAAACTCTCCCATTAATATGGCAATTTATAGATTTTTTTTTTTTTTTTTTGATTTAACATTTTTGCCAATGGAATCTATTTCTTGTGAAGTATTTTCAGAACAAATTTTAAATTTTGGCTGTGTAAAAAATATTTAAAAAGCGTTTTCATTTTTTTTCTCAAAACATTTATCGAAATATTTCAAAAAGCATTTTCTCGGAATTTACATTCATAAATAAATAAGCAAAACAAAACAGAACCAAAAAAAACTAATAATTATTGTATTTTAAAAGAAAGATCGCTTCTAAAAAGTAATATCCCTGTTCTAACTATAACTATAAATACCATGAGACCTGAGCAAATAAAATTAAAAAAAAATTATATTTTTGCTACTTAAGCTGTTTTTGCTCCCTCTTGTGGCTTTTGTCGGATGACTTTTCCTTCAAAACTTTGCTGCACAAAAAAGGGGTTCTATGATACCCTGAATTATATACCTGTCTGCAACTTTTTTCGATAATTGTCCCTTGATTACGTTATTGTCAATTATTGCTTTGCTACACAAAGGTACTTACTCATTCCTGTTTCTTCATTGCTATGTTAAAAAAAACCTAGTTCCAATCATAAGCGATGAAATACTTGAAGAAATATGAAGTTTTTCTTTTTTATTTAGTTTAAATATATAATACATCGATGCCAATAGTTTTTAATTTATATAACACAACACTTTACGGGATAGCAGTTTATACCAATGATATCCCTAGTAGCATCATCTCATCGGCCGATGATCGGCCATTCATCGAAACCCGATGAAATTCTCATCGGCCGATGATCCAATATGTCTCATCGGATGAGCAGAATCCGAGCAGCAAAATCCGATAAGAATACGATGAGATTTGGAGCAACTTACGAGCAGAACAGTCCCGGGCCGAGGAATTTCATCGGGAAACTTGATCGGAAGGATATCGTTTTCCGATGGAATATAGCTCATCTTATTTTCATCGGGAAAGTTGATCGGAAGGATATCGCTTTCCGATGAAAAGTAGCTCATCGAAAACCGTGCTCGGATACTGATCGGAACGATGTCATCGTGCGTTACAGGATCAGTTTACGATGAGTTTGTTGATCGGCCGAGCAAAATCCGATGAGTTGATTCTACTTGGGATGTTTAAAAGTAGAATATAAGCTTGTGTGAGGACAAAATTTTTAAACAATTACTTTTTTGAATTTTTGCTTTGTTTTGATTTCAGTAAAAGTAGAAAAATGTAAATGAGCTTAGTTGCTAACAGAAAATATTGTGTTGTGAAGTACAGCAGCTTATATATGTGGCAATGTCTTCCATTAAAAAAAAGCAAATCATTCTCTTGACTTGTAAACGACCATGGGTTTCTGTCTTTCTTTTTTTTTAAATATTTATATAAAAGCTGTAAAAACTGTTCTGAGGTGAAGTTTAATATGTTCCTAAATGAAAAATACATTCTGAATATAATTTACACTGTAAAATGTTGATGTTTTTCTATAAATTGCATCTGATAGCTTCTATCTGTTACAGATACTTAGATTAAATTTCATTTATTTATTTATTTATTTATTTGCAACAGAAACCAATTTAAGCTGAAAAAAAAGTTGTGAGTTACAATAAATTTAGCTCAACCTACTTTTGAGGTTCATCCTGCCTTTAAGTTAAACATTATAGGCACCTTTTTTATCCTCCTATGTTTATCCACTCAACATTAAAATATAAATATTATTATAGATTAACTTTAATCAGAAGACTAAATCAAAATTTACTAGTTTTAAATATTTTTATGATTTTAGTAGCTGTTCAATACGTTGATTGAAATTTGCATACATTTTAAAATAAAACATCTTTTATACATAAAAGGTGTCTCTGAGATTCCGAAATTAAATGAGAAGGATATAATTATTACTTGTGAGGCTGTGCATTACTAATAATTTCCTTGGAGCAGTATCTCCATCCTAGTTGGTTATAGATTTATTGAAACGGAACTTACTTATTAATTGCTAAGAGAATTTTGCCGGCTGCAATCTAAAGCTAATTCAAAATATTCCCGTCAGGTAAATCAAATACATTTGTACTATGTGAATTCTCACTTAATTTACCGCATGAAATCTATTTTTAAAGATGTTTAGAAACGTTAAGCTTAAACGTTAAGCTAATATTTCAAATATGTTCAATGATATACAAGAACAGTCATTTTAGTTTTAAATAACCCTATTAATTTCGGGATTTCACGAAGTTTAAAAAAAAATTTGAACTTTCTTTGTGGGTTCACATCATTCGTCAAAATGCTTCTCAGCATCAGCTCAAGAAAATCCTTTCGCAAAGTCAACTATAAATTCTTCAAGCGAAAACATTTTTATTTCGTTTATGAATGACACTCTAAGTTCAGTAAATCAGCCATAATTTTAAACTTCACTGCTATAATTCATGAAACATTTAATTAAGGAGGGAACTTTAAAAATCGTAAACTATTATTTATGATGCATAATTTTAACAAGCTCATAAAACTGATCACATCTTTTTACTTTTAGCACTTAATTGTAAGAACATATATTACGAAACTTCACCATAAATTAAAAACACAGTAAACGCTTAGTTTTTAAAAAGAAATCATGCTTTATATCTTACTAAATGATTTAAACAATATTTAAACGGTTATTATTCGTATGTGGTGAATTGACTGATTAAGTTTTATTTCTTTGCTTTCATGCGATTATTTAACACTACGAGCCGTAAGAAATGTATAATTGTTCTTTAAAGATTTTTTTTTCTAAGTTAACATTGTTATAAGCCAGTGATAAATATGACAGAATCAAAATGAAATGAACGCAAAGTGAAAACGGTAAATTAGGCTCATTTATTTCTGGACGAAGCTACTTGTTTAGCTATGTTTTTATAAAATATAAGGCATGTTTTTTTTTTATTATTATTTATTAAGGACTTCAACTAGAATGTAGCTAAAAGATTGTTTAAAAAAAATTCTTAACTCATAGTGAATTAATGTACTATAAGAACGGAGGAATAATTCACTTCCATTTTTACTTCGTTTTGAATAGTTTTAAATGGGCCAGAAAAAATAGTTAGCTTAAAAAATAATTTTTAGAAAATACTATAGTGTTTCATTTTTTTATATCTTAAAATGTACCTTCCAAACTTCTATCATTAACGAGGTTACAGCCTTTCCTTCCTTTCTGAAATAAAGCACTATTTCTCTTTTGCATACTTTCAAACAATCATTAACGCTAACCTTTTAACATCGGGTAAAAAACATTAAAATTTATTCATAACTAATGAACGCGTGTCATTCAAATTAACATCGTTTCCACACAAATCATTCCATTGCTCAAAGGAATAAATGAGAGCGAGTAAGGCGTTCCAATTGTTCCGTTTTCCTAAGATAAGGCAACACAGTAGTAAATTAGTTATTGAGCAAGAATGGCGTTTGACCACTTCAGATTCCCCCATTCCACACTCTTAGACTGCTATTTAATTGTCGCCACCGGAAGGTACTGAAAGTGAAAGGTCATTCATTTCGGAAACTATTCTTCGGTGGTCTTCTATTTTTATTCGTTTTCAAAGGATTTAGAATTCAATTGCTGTGATTGACAATAAATAATTTAGTTTCTGCCTGGGTGATCAAACGAGTATGGTGCTCTTTGATGTCGGAGTGGATTCAATTGCAAAAGTATTTCACGGGTAAGCAGACTAATCGGCTGTGAAAAATGAAATTATGCTATTCATTTATTGATAATCAATTTTGTACGGAATAAATAGTACTTCAATATTAATTGTATTATTTTGTTTCGCACATAATGTTTTATTGTAAGGGTGCTTGTAAAAGTCTTGCAATAATTAAATTAAATTAAAATAAATAATTTAAGATTTTCAGATAATTTATTTTGAATTTTGATTCTTATCTTCAAAGTGCGTCTATTATATTCCAGGACTGCTGATGATACAACGGAATGAATAATAAAAGAGATGTTTAACAGTCCTTATAATAATCGAAAGGGCAGTTTCATAAACGTAATATGTAACATTTTTTGAAACTTACGTTTTACCATGGATGAAGGTGATAAGTCCATTAATATCATGTCCCTTTAGTCACAAAAATGGTTGGTAACTAAGAATATGACCCCGTTTTACCCGTTGAGAAATATCCATTAAAAAAGCTTTTTCTAGAAATTAAAAAAAATGTGACATATCACTTTTGTCCACTTGCCCCTTCAATCGTCTCTGGCACTTACACACTTTTAGGTAAGGCGATAAAAAATCTGGAAACGTGGTGATATGCTTTGAAGTTGAGCGGTTAGGGTTTTTTTTTTCTTTTTTTGTAATCTATGTTCTAAAATCGATGCTCTTTTAAAGCGGTCTTAAATTTTGGGATGTGTTTATTAGATTTATGGACTGTAAGTGTAGTTAACGAATGAAAATGTGTAAGAACACGAGCTGATAAAAAAAATCGTCTACTTCATGACGTAAAAAGAAAAATGTAACCACTCAACTTCGAAGCATATCTTCTGAAGATTAGGTAGCGTGTTTCCTGAATTAGTACCGCCTTGTACAAAAGTGGGTAACTATCAAGGATGATTATTTTAAGAAATTAAACCATATGTTTGTTTTTATTATTTATTCCATTGTGCTTGTCGCAGTCTTGGGATTTAAGAAACACACCTTGTATTAAGGTTTTCTAACAAACTTTGCATCCACATAAGGGCTGTTATGACAAACTCTCACTCTCTAGGAGGTAAATTCTGGATGCGCTAGTCTGGACACGTAGTTGAAAAATGGCTTAATATTCAAAGAGCTACAAAAAGAGCACACGTAGAAGTTAGTTAACGAAGTAAAAAAAAAAAACATTTTTAAATCATTTATTAAAGGTATCAAAAATAATACTGTGTCTAATGTTTGAACTTACTAATACCAATATTTCAGCACATATAAGAAAATATCTTTACAATGTTTTTTTACTGGGGTGATTTCATTCAGTGTACGGACCAAACTGTAGGACACGGAAGAGTCACAGTATCGCTAACAACCATTCTAAGAATTATCCCATAATTTTTTGTTTTTTAAAATAATAAACTATTCCTTTAGTGAGTTACGTTCATTTACTGTACCCGAAAGGGTAAATCCGGGAGAGTTGCAGCATCTCTAACAAGCAACCATTCCAAGAACCATTATATAAAATTCTTTTTTTTTTTTTTTTTTGCCTTTTTCAAATTACAACCTGTTCATTAGGGTGGTCACAAAAAATCAATTTTCGAATTTCTTTTGCGGCACCCCCCCCCCTAAAATGTGCCAATGGGCTAGAAAATGAGATTTGCAAAGTTTTAGCTCAATTGGATAATATTAACACGTGCCGCAATTAGGGTAAAGTTAAGAAAAACAGCGATTTTTAGTCAAAAATTGTAGTTTTTACTCTGTAAAACCAAAACTACTGATCCTAGAAGCTTTATTTTGGTCTCATTTTGTAAGAAAGTTTATTTTCTTTAAGGCTAATCTTATTTAAAGTTTTGAAAAAAATGATTAAATATTTTTCAGAATTTTCACAAGTCAGGCTGCAACGCAAATCCTCGAAATTGCAAGTAACATGGGGAAATTTTTTTTTTCAATTAATCTTTTGAGGCATCCCCCTAAAATGTACCAATGGACTAGAAAATGAGATTTGAAAAGTTTTAGCTTAATCGGATAATATTAACACGCGCCTCAGAGTGGGTAAAGTTACGAAAAACAGCGATTTTTAGCCAAAAATCGTAGTTTTTCCTCTATAAAACCAAAACTATTCACCTTAGAAACTTTAATTTGGTCTCATTTTGTAGGAAATTTTATTTTCGTTAAGTGCTATCCCATTCATTTTTGTTATCATGTCCAAAGTATTTATTTGGCATTTTTCAGGTTAAATCGTAGAGTATATCAAAAATAAGAAATTTTCATGCAAAAACCTAAAATCATTACAATATTCAATTACATTTATTTGCTTATTGTTGGATTTACTTTGTCAATTAAAAAAGGGGTATTTTCGCAGTACTTTAGAAATAAATGAAACAAATTCCTGTGTTAAAATATAGGAATTAAGAGGGGTTAAGACGGAAAGCAAAGAGTTAACATGACAATAAAAGCTTTAATGCACCTTTATACTTACACTGTTAAATTATATAACATTATTTTACTACTCTTTACATACAAACTAGCTACAAAACAGAACTAGGTTAAGCGACAAAACAGAAATTGCGAATAATTAAAGTTCAAAGTTTTATTGTTGTAGTTATTGCAGCTTTTTTGTTTTCTGGTTTTGTCATTAGTGTGCGTATGAAATTGGTCTACTAATATCTATTGTTTGATTTACTAAGTTTTATTTGTTCACCTGTATCTATTGCCTACCAATGTAGAGAGTGTTCATTTTTTAAAATGTAACTTAGCCCCTTCCTCCTCCAAACCCTTCATTTATGGCTTGTACTGCTCATTTCATAAGTTTTACTCGCAGTTCTTTATTTTATCTATGAATTTCAAAGACATAAATTTATTATATATTCGTAATAATATTGCTGTTTTTTCTCTAAAAAGTCAACGTTATCCAGAGAGTTTATCAAATTTACTAAAAGAACTTATTAATTTACATTTTAATGATTTATTTTTTTCTAAGCAATTTCGAGGATTTACGCTGCAGCCTGACTTGAAAATTTCTGAAAAATATTCATTCATTTTTTCGAGACTTTAAATAAAATTGACTTAGAGAAAATGAAATTTCCTACAAAATGATATCAAAATAAAGCTTCTAGGATGAATAGTTTTGGTTTTGCAGAGGAAAAACTACGATTTTTGGCTAAAAATCGCTGTTTTTCGTAACTTTACCCACTTTGAGGCACGTGTTAATATTTTATATTAAGCTAAAACTTTTCAAATCTCATTTTCTAGTCCATTGACACATTTTAGGGGGGTGCCTCAAAATATTAGTTTAAAAAAAAAATTCCCCATGTTACTTGCAATTTCGAGGATTTGCGTTGCAGCCTGACTTGTGAAAATTCTGAAAAATATTTAATCATTTTTTTCGAAACTTTAAATCAGATTAGACTTAAAGAAAATAAAATTTCCTATAAAATGAGACCAAAATAAAGCTTCTAGGATCAGTAGTTTTGGTTTTACAGAGTAAAAACTACAATTTTTGACTAAAAATCGCTGTTTTTCTTAACTTTACCCTCTTTGCGGCACGTGTTAATATTATCCGATTAAGCTAAAACTTTGCAAATCTCATTTTCTAGCCCATTGGCACATTTTAGGGGGGTGTCGCAAAAGATTAGTTAAAAAAAAATTTTCCCCATGTTACTTGTGACCACCCTACTGTTCATTTACTTGAATGTGTTTATTAACTGTATGCGCCATGCTAGAAGATAAGTCCGAAAAAGCCATTCTAAAAAAAAGAAACATCCCTTAAAACGTGTTTTTTCATTTATGTTATTTTATTTATTTATTTATTTTTATTTTTTTTATTTATTTATTTATTTTTTTTTTTTTTTTTTTTTTGCGAACTGTTTGTTTACTAGGGTGTGTTAATTTATTTTATCGGCCACCTTATAGGGCAAATTCAGGAGAGTCACAGTATTGAGAAAATAATCTATAGGATGGTTCTTAGAATGCTTCCTTCTTTTTTGAAATTACAAACTCTTCATTTACCGGGCCATGTTCGTGTCTGGCTATTCTATAGAATAAAGCTGAAAACATCGAAACAACCAGTATAGATTTCCAATAACGTGATTAATTTCTTAAAACAACGACTTTTCACGTTGTATTATAAGTTCTTCTGTCTTTCAAATAATTTTAAACTTTGAAATATTGCGTAAAATGATTATTTTCTGGTAGGCACAAATTTAAAGAAAACAAGCAATTCAGTTGATGACAGTAATTGATGAGACTTCATCATTATTTCAGTTGACAAAATATGGTGTAGATACTAATGTATATTTGGTCCTATGTTTTCCCGTGAATGAGTTGTTGGAAATATCATTAAGTCTTTAATGTTGCTTTTTCTAGCTCAATTATATTTAATTCACTTTGTATAATTTTAAAATATTTCAAACAAAACTTTTGGAATTAGGCATTCTTGGCATTAGTATTTTAGTCTTATGAATATACATTTTCGGAAAAAAGGCTATTGCACATGGATTTTACACTGTTAAAAAATTTCCTGAAATTTTACGGTAATAGTTACTGGCATCCATGTTGCCAGTAACTTTTACCGTAAAATATTTTTTTACTGTAAAATTTTACGGAGGAGAAAACAAAAATTAAAAAGCGCGAAATACGAACGACAAGGATCGAACCCGAGAACCAAAGGGTCTCATCTGCATCTCACAGTAAATCACGTGGTGATCAATTGGCGCTGCAATCGCATTTTTTTTTCAGTGCAACTCGCTGTAAAAAATTTCTGTAAGGTAAACGCTACATTTTACAGCAACATTTACCATAAAAGCTTTCTGAATTTTTAACAGTGTATGGATAATACGGGATAAATTGAGAATTTATTGGTCACATACATTATCAGCATCCATATAAAAGTCACACACGGCTTTTAAAAATAATAAGCTAATACTGATAAATACTGTTACTGAGCTCTGTTTTCATTCAAAGTGGGAAAAAACGCAATTTGTATAAACTGAAAAAAATAACATAACATTCTTTCATTTATTATGTTATGTTCTTCCTAATGGCCCAAGAGTCTCATTCATTTGTTGATGGGCGAATTTACTCTGTTTATTATTACTGTTTAAAACTTCAGGGAATATTAAAGTCTGTTATCTATTAAGATCTGTAACAAAAAATACTGCCTTTGTGGCTCAGTATTTAGAAACTTGAAGCCAATAAATATTAGAAATGTTTACTTGTCTGACAACAAAATAATACCCAATTAGAAGAACGCCATCAAGAATTCCTAAGCCTTATTTAGGTAAATAAGATAGTCGGAATGATCAGAAGGGAGAAAAATAATAAAACTTAATGTATTTGTCTAATAAGATTAAATTTCATTCACAGTAACACAATGCAAATCAGATTTTTTATCTCATTTTGTAAGAACAAGCTAGAAGACAAAGCAGCACTTTAACAGAAAAGAGATTAAAAAAGCTTTCCCTAAATAGAATCATAGTTTCTATCTAATTAGAAGAAAAGCTAAAGTACATGTGACAACAGCTATCAATTTCATTTGAGATTCGTGTCAAACGCAGTTAGAATGGATGTAAAATATTTGCGTTTTATTCCAGGACATTTGTTTTTTACGTTGGTAGAATGTTTCGGCCGTCTGTAATCCTATTTATCGATGTACGAAACTTTTCAAAACAGTATTTTTTCTTTTCTACTTATCCTTTGTAAATGTTTTTTCTTCTTTTTTGCTAATCTAACTCGCACTCAACTAGTACTTAAATGTAATACTGCCTTGGAAAAAATGATAATAATAATACATAATAAAATGGAATAAATGTAAAAAGTTAATGTTTTTTTTTTTTTTTACAAAAGGATGAATCAAGACATTTTTGGAAAAAAAAGGAATAAACACCATAATTTATTTTTTTTATTTTGTCTGAAATGCATTTGCTGTTTCAAAGAGAGAAATGGGTTTGGAAGTACTAAAATTTTTTATTACTTTTGTTTTTTGTACTTCACATAACAAATTTATATCAGTAAAATTGTCTTTTTAAAAGAATATTTTATCTTTGTGCTGTTTAGTTGCATTGTTTAACAAATAAGAACAATTATTTTTATCATTCATAAAAATACTACGCTTAATTTAAATAGTACAAATGCACAGCACGAGGGCAACCAGCTTTAGATTCATTATTGCAGGAAATTTTTGGTCTTAGCATTTTATTTATTATTTCGGTTAAAATAACTGCTAGTTTTCACAAAACCTTTTTTTACTAATCTTAAAAACGTTCTAAACGAATAAACAGAAAAATAAAATTGTTGTACCGTGTTTAATTTTTTTATGAAATGAATTCGTTTTAAAACTATTATGTTAAACACTTACTACTCTGGTATAGTAATTACAACTACGCATATAAACTTAACCTTCATTAAAATTGTGCATTTCTAATAGTTTTCCCTTTCAAAAGCAATCTATTTCTGAAAGGAGGAGAACTCCTTTCAGAGGAGCGTAACTCCTCAGCAAATAACTAAAAAATATTAAGTAGTGAGCAAAAGGAAGCAAAAAATAAACTGCACTCTCTTTCGTATGAATTGTGTTTTCTTCGAGCATACTTAACAAATTATTTGAAAAAACTCCGTTATCTTCCTTGAGAGTCTTTTTTTTTTCGTTTTCTAAGAAGTTTGCTTTAGCTCAAATGATATAACATATGACAACATAAAAACAGCAAGCTGTGCAAAAATTCCTAATCCTCTGTAAAGCACTGTAAAGTATATATTTAGAAATTTCGTCTTTGTTTCTGAAGACGTAAATCATGTTTCTCTAAAAGGCAAGCACTCAAAACTTACTGTGAACTCAATAATTTACAGTACAGCACAATACCTCTTCGATATTTTATACTATCCAAGCAACATGAACATATTAAACACTTATTTAGTTTTTTTTTTTTCGCTTTGGCTTTAGCTTTTCAACGCTGTCCCCAAAATAAGGAAAATGAAACCTAAATTCCTCTTGCTGGACATTTCTGCACATAGGCTAGATATTTCTTTTATTAACAGGGTTTAAGTAGCTAAAAGAAATGTTTGCTGTTCATTTTCTAATAAAGCGTTAATTACAACTTTTTTCTAAGGATTCCGTTACCTAAAAATAATGGGGCAATCTTTTTTCTATTTTTAAATAACAGCATAGATTTTCATAGAAGATTTTAAAAACCAAGTATTTAGAAATATTTGGAGAAAGGGTTCAAAACTTCCAAGTAATTTTTAACACATTTCCAAGACATATTTCGACCGCATTATTGCTATATATTCCACTGAAATTACTACATAAAACTAATCCTCTTTACAAAACTTCTTCGAATTACTTGCATTTGAGCAATTCCCTTAAGCAACACAATCTATGTACTTTTCATCACTTAATTGATAAATTAAACAAGAATGCATCTATGTGCCTCAGAGTAAGAGTTTTTGAAGTCTTAAACCTTTCTTTTGCAGTCTCTGTATTGTGCTCATTTCAAATATTTTGCGAATTAGTTAATGTAATAAAAAAATTTCTCAACAGCGATCTTGGAATATATTTGCGCAGCTGATATCTCTAAGTTCCAAGCTTATTCAATATTAGCGACTAATGACATACGGTAAAAACAATAGTTTCCTTCAATGCGAGTAGATATTTGCATTAGTAATAAATGTTACTTACAGGATAGTTTCCTAAAAACACATAATAAAACAAGAATATAATTAAATATATACCAGGAAAAATTTTCTTTACTCGGATAAAATATGAAATAAATGAAAATCAACTTATAAGGAAAACATCTATACCTCAGAGCCTCCAAAAATGTCGAATTTCACTTCATAACTGCATTTTATGTAGAATCTTATTCCGCATCGACCTATTAAAATGTTATTCTACAAAAAAAATTTCTTCACAATTATATTTAGCAGCCTTAAAAGAGCTCGAATCCCATCTTTTATATGCATCAGACAAACTTTTACGCGCTCTCCTGAAAAGCAGCGGAAAGTGACTTGTCTGGCTTAGAGGGACAGATATTTTAAGTTACTTAGTAAATGAAATATTTTCGTTCGACTAACTAAATGGCTATATACAAATGATGTCACGCTTTGAGGGTGCAGAAGTTAGGGACATTATGACAGTTTGTCACAAGGGGGAGGTTGGGGGGAACAAAAAATTTGTCATCACACACTATTTTACAGGAAACATTACAATGATATATGACAAAGAAAAGGGGGTAAGGTGAAGTATGGCACTTTGCGACCCAGGGGAAAGGGGGTCAAAAGTGGTGAAAAATAGTGTGACATCATAAATGGACAGCCCTTAAAGACCTATTTTGAAGTCGACACACTATACAAAATTCCTGTGTAAATAGAGGAATGTGAAGCAAAGTGAAATAACGAACCGAAGTGAAATGGTAAAATATTTTCACAATTTGCAGCACCACCTATCCAGCAATATTTTAACTAAATTCCTAAACATATAGTTGATGCCAATCAAAAAATAAATTGTTCTAAAGATCAACGAAAAAAGAAATAATACAAGTTATTTTCAAAAATGTATGCATATATTGCAACAGTTCGTAGATTATCAAATGTTTTTCGGTATTATTAAATGATTAAGTTCTTGTAATTACCATTTTAAGAAGTATTAATTGAGATCTACTGACGTCCAATGAAGTACTTAATTTAAAATGTTCAATGCAATTTGTCAAGAGCACGCAGGATAAAGCGGATGGGGCAAAGTGAAATAGTTTTCTTCGTTCACTTATTCACTTATTCATTAAATCACTTACGTATTTCTTCATTTATTGATTTATTTACATTCTCCTACTCATTAATTCACTGATTTATTAATCCACTCACTTATTTTTTTTTATCATTTACTGTTTTATTCGTTCATTGTTAATTCATTTATTATTTCATTTACACATTTATTTGATAAATATTTTTAGTGATTTGGACTATGCATAAGCGTAAGCAGTATGCTTCAATATATATTAAAATAGGGGGGGGGGGGGAATCTAAGAATTGAAAGGAAAAAAAACTAGATGTGGTCATCTCATGGTTTTGTTTTATATAGGAAAAATACTTTGTGACGAATTTTCATCAAAAATTGACTTAAAATATTGACCAAAAGTTGTTTCATTTATAAATCACTAGCAGTACCCGCACGGCGATGCCCGTGCAACAAATGTAAAGGAAGTTAACTAAATAAAGTTTAATTCACTCTAACCCTCTAAAGTAAAATTATTATATTTGATTCAAATGTGCTCCCCAACCTTTTTAATTCCACTAAAAGTCATATTAAAGTTTAAATCAATTCGCCAAATAAACGTTTCAATGGAACTTTTGAGATAACTGTAGTGGCAAGATTTTCGAAAACTCTCAACGAACACAGCAATTTTGCCCTTGAAGTTTAACATAATCCACCGATTTAACCGTAATTTCAATGTAAAATTGGTCCCCAAATTTAAATTTATTAACATAGGGAACCGATTGTGTCAAGTAGCTCAGCCTCAACCATTCTTCCATGATTTTAATGTGAACATTAAAAGGCAAGAAATATAATGTCTTTCGCACCATCTCTTTGAAGTGAATACAATCTATAACAGTAACCCTCAAATAAGCAAGATTTCCCTGGCTGGGAGGTTTGGTAAAATTTCCAGATTGTTGCAAAACTTTACGACGCCAAATACGAAGAGTAACTTCATAGCGGTGTTACCGAAAATATCAGAATGGAACTATTAAAAATTTAGGTTTGGCGGCATTATGTACATGTTTTAAACATGCAATAAAATACTTTTTAGACTGCAAACAACTACTGTTCCTTCACAGAGCGTTTTCTTTTTCTTTAATTTGGAGAAAGAAGTGTTTCACTGGCTGGGAGGTTTGGTAAATATCCCTATTGTTGCCAAACTTTACCACGCCAAATACGAAGAGTAGCTGATAACCATCGCTATTTTTTTAACAATAATAGTTCCATTCTGACATTTTTGGTAACACCAAATTTTGAGGAATTCAACTGAATAAATTTAAATTCCCTCCGACCCCTCTGAACTAAAATTATTATATCCTTTAGTTCAAATGCGATTCATCTTTTAAACTCCACTTAAAGTCATGTTAAAGTTTAAATCAATTCACCAAATAAATCAAAAAGACAGAAAATTAAGAAAGAAATAAGAGATATTAAGCATTCAAATTGAATAAATTTTCAAGGCTTAAATCTATACGCACAATTTTAACCACAAAGTAACTTCAAGGACAAAAGAGCAGTTGATCAGGAAAATGGACCTAGTACCATAGTTGAGCGTACATAGTTAAGCCTTGAAAATTGACTAAATTTGATTAATTAATATCTCCTGTCCTAATTAACGAACAGAAACGTGCTAAAACTTTTCTTTTTCAGAAAAAAAACCCCTCTCCAGCGATATATAATGTTATGGGGTGGAGGAAGGTTTTCCTCCCTCAATTATAGCGGATACACCAAAAATGATACTAATTAATTAATTTAAAAATAACTAATTCGAAATTAAAAATTTGGCTTTCGAGGTGCATTACACGGGGATACGTTCGAATTTTTGGACCAAATTTCAGGTCTGTGGGTGCTATGGGGGCCTTTGGCCAGCGGTTACAAACGTACAAACAAACGAACACCGTCATCTTTATATATATAGATTGTCCAACTAAATACTAAATGATCAAAAATGCAGTTTAGAGCCGCATTCAATGCAACTAATATTAAAATTAAAGAAATTAAAAAAATCAAATTACTGATATTTTTATCGAAAATTAAATATTTTGTTGTCTTTCTTGGTATCACTTTATACAGAATTTCTTAATTTAAATAGCATGATACCCATAAACTTATACGGCGAAAGTACTTTTATTTTTTGTCCCTCCTTTTTTCGTTTCTTGGAATAAAAAAATTAAAAATGTGTAAGGAATCATATTTTTCTATAATTTGTTCTTTTATTGCAGTTTTTTTTTTTTGTTTTTGAAATTTTTCGGATTCAGACTAATTCAATTTCTGCGAAGTTATTGTGGTAAATATTTTTGAGTTATATATATATAAAAAAAAGAGATCGTAATGATCAAATCAGAAAATATTTTTTATTAGCACAATAGGCGTTTATTCTAAAAATGAGACTGGTCCACTTTTAGAAAAAAAAATTAAACAATGTTAATTATCGATAAAACTTAGCATGATTTTTTTATCTGTAATAGTTCAGAGTAAAATGGCGCGAAGCGGGGTTTGGCCGAAGCGCATACCGAAGATTCAGCTTCTGCACATATTTGAAGTTTTAACGCAGAACGTGTAATAAATGCGTAATAAATGATACTAAACTCCATATGCTTCAATACAAAAAGCATGTTCTATATTTACGTTGATGTTTCTTATAAAACCAACTTATATGATCAAATATTACATTACTAGAAATTTGCTGCTATTTGCATTTTAGAGGTGACGCGAAGCGCAGCTTAGTTGAAGCGCCGAATATCGAAGCTTCATCAAACTAATGACTGAAGCTTCTTCTGATGCACACAGTGAAATCTTAACATTCAATGCATTAATAAATGCATGCAATATGATACTATTCTCATTGTGTTTTAATATTTCTAGTTTGCACTATCTTTTTATCTTACTGCTTCATTTTTAAATTAATTTCACCAGTTAAAGTATTTATTTTTGCTTTGTACTGGTAGTAACAGAAAAGACTTCAATTTTTTTTTATTGGAAATAAGCAATATGAAACATTACTTGGAATATGAAAAAAGTGTTCTACACTTAAGTTGATGCTTATAATAAAACCAAATGTTATGATCAAATATTAAATTACAGAGTGATTTATATTAAGTTACAGAGTAATTTAACTAGAAATTAGCTGCTAGTAACATTATACCTTAATTTTGTAAAAAATATCTGAATATTCTTAATTTAAAAATCTTGAAGTTTGATTTAGTCGAATATCACGTAACACATCCGGTATCAGGTCAAACGTTTACTCGATCACGTGCGAAAAAAGCCTACACATAACTTTTTTAATGTACGACTCGAGTTTGGTCATGGTGTTTAAGATGACAATTAATTACATTAATTTTCGACGTATGTCAAAAGAGATGCTTCTGCCTCCTTCGATTTTTACTTCAAACAGAAATGCTACCAATATCTAGTGTAGAGTTTGTAGCACTCCTAAAGGGAAGTTTCCTGTTTCATTTTTACCGCAATCTCTCGCGTATTAAAATTAATTTCAGTAATTATTCTAACTCATAAAATTATGCTACCTTATTCCAAAGAAAAATGTAAACGTTGAATGTGCTGTGCTAGTAGAATGTCCTATAAAAACCAAGCAAACCTGGGACATGGGGATAACCAACAAAGTTATCTCAAGAAGAGCGGGATGTACATTTGCATACATTGTGTGTCCGTACATTTATTGACTGATTAAGAAGAACAACATAAATTATTTAATCTCCTAACCATGTGATTATTCATCGATGCTGAAAAAAAATTTTTGTAACTTCTGACTGAAGAAGCTGTTTTTTTTTTTTTCATTTTATTGAATAACAGATATGCTGTTTAACTGAAGCTTAAGGTATTCCAGTATGCTCTTGAAAACTACGTGGAGAAACACATGGAAAACATTTCTTAAGGTTTCATTGACAATAGCAACAATATGTTCCATTGTAAGGGCAACAGCTGCCCATCCCCATCACCCTCCATAATCTTTTGTTAGGTGCGTTACTTTCTCCATAAGCCTTGCAACACCCCTGATGGAACAGTGACCAAAATGTGACGCTTTTGTGACCCTCACGCGCGTCACAAGCGCAGTCGCAACCAAGTCACCGCAACTTACGAATGTCCGACCGCGGTGACGTCACAATGCGACTTTACAGTGACGGCGCATGACGACCCAATTGCAACCTAGGTCATCTAGTGACGGTTTGGCGACCTCACATCGCAGTCACAGCGACCGATGTGACCAGTCAGTGACCTGTGTGTGAAGTTGCGGCGACGTCACAATGCGACTTCACAGTGACGGCGCCCGACGACCCGTCATAAAATATTTTTTTTAATTTTGAAAAAATAAAAATCTTTTACTGACATCAGAAATCACTGATATAAGAACCTGGATTGAATCAACATACTTTCCGCCAATCATTACGCTGCGAAACCCATTGTCCCACGCCTGGAATCGAACCCGAGTCGTCTGGATGCAAGCCAAGAATTCTAATCACTATACTAGACGAGAGTTACAAGAGGAAACTCAAAAAGTAAAGAGCTGCTGAAGGTCACATTGTGGTCACAAAGTGAGTCACATCCACGTCGATGTGACAGTTTTAAGTCACAATGCGACTTTACCACGACGTCAGAGAAAAGTCCCACTTGTGTCTTCAGGCGTTGCTACTGCAATGCTTTTGTGACCCTCGCATGCGTCACAAGTGAAGTCACAACCAAGTTACTTATGAATGTCAGCAACGGCGACTTCACAATGCGAATTTACAGTTACAACGCCTGACGACCCAATTGCAACCTAAGTCTCCCAGTGACGGTTTAGCGACCTCACATCAGAGTCACAGCGACCGATGCGACCAGTCAGTGACGTACGCGTGAAGTCGCGGCAGCGTCACAGTGCGACTTCACAGTGACGGCACCTGAGGACTTCTCCGCCTTGTGACTTCTCCGCGAGCTGACACTCGTAAGTTGCTGCCACATCTTTGCGACTTAGCTTGTGAGGTATCACAAAATCGTCTTATTTTGGTCACTGTGCAATTCATAGTCACCTCCCCGTTTGTTGCGACTTTTTTAAATCGCAATAATGCTTTGAAGAATTTCATTTAAAAGTCACAAATAAGGCGCAAAACCAGCACTAAGTGACATCGACTGCCTTTGTGCTACCAGGCGTCGTCACTGCAACATCGCACTTGTGATGTCGCTGCGAATTTTCATTCGTAAGTTGCAGCCACCTCTTTGGGACTTTACTTGTGACGTACCCGAGTCACAAAAGCGTCTTATTTTTGTCACTGTGCTATTCATAATCATACCCCGTTTTCGCATCTGCTGTAAATCACTACAGGGCTTTACAGCGACGTCATTTAAAGGTCACAAGTAAGTAAAGAAATTTGATAGTGACAATGATGAGAAGCCGCATAACCGATACAAACTGATCGCATCACTATCAAAACGTCGCATCAAATACACAATTACACGACAACGGTTTCCGTGACTGTGTCATGTTGTCACGGAGTAGTCACAAATTGTCCAAAATTGCATTGACGTTGTAAGGGCCGTCACTGCAATTTTGACGTCATCACGGATTGACATTCGCAAGTGGTTGTCACTTGGTCGCTTTTGTTACTGCTGTCTATTAGAAAGTGATTGAGGCTCTTACAAAATTTTTTTGACTGATTTTTTAACGTAAAATTATTAATTCGGTATTATTAATTCGGTCTTCAATCGGTAAAAAAATATTTTAATGAAAATTCACATTAAGGTCACAATGTGACGTCTCCACAACATTACATTGTCACCGGTCACAATTCAGCTCTCACAACGACGTTGTAGTGAAGTCACACGCAAATGTCGCAAACGAGTCACAATGTGACTTTTGTGCATCGTCACAATTGAGTCACGGTGTGACTGTGACGCTTGTGACTCGCAGTGACGTCACTGTGACTTATCCGTGACACATTGTGCTATTAGGGACACTGTTAAATCAAAAGGTCTGTGTATTCTTCTTCTTTTTTGGATTAAAAAAATTATTTAAAATGAAAAAAACTTTTTCTTAAAATGTACAGGAATTCGAATCACTGAAAAATACTTTACTATAATACAAATGAAGATTTTTATTTTTTTTCTTCATAGTTTCCAAACCATGACTCTAGAAAGAGTCAAATTGCCCTGCACACCATCTAAGTGAGCATGAGCATTGACGGGTACTAACTGAACGTTCACTCTTTTTTAGGCGAAAATTATATGGCTGCCTAAAATGCTTTAATATATTATCGACATTATTCAGGATTATTTTATGCAGGATTATTTTATGCAGAAAGCAACCATAGAGAATTTAGCTCATCTAATAAAAAGTTCTCTATTTAACTTGAGGCCTCCACTTTAGTCAATGTTCTATGGTTGTAATTTAAAATTAAATTTTGATATTGTATACTTTTGAGTGAAAATGCATTGATGAAAAGAAAACAGATACGCATTTCACTTTGTACTAAACTTATTGGTTGTTACATAAGACCTGTTATGAAGTGGTAAAGAAAATTTTCTAAAAATTTATTTGAAAATCAAAATAAACAGCGTTTTAGAAATCCTGTTACAGTCATTCGGTTTTTCGATGTAAAAAAGAGCATAACTTTTTTTTTCTCAGAGTTATCTTTTTTTAAGATTGCTGTGCCCAGGATCGAAAACTATGTCTGTACCTTAAATTGTGCAAAACACATTTTTCGCCATAGAATTGCCACCTGTAAAAACCTGGCATTTGAAAGTGTACTAGACGATTCTCTGGTTGATTTGAAAACACCTCGCCACCTTCAGCACCAATTAGTGTCCGTGAATCATAAAAAACGCCGAATACTTTTAACCGATAACTTAACCATGTGATTTTGTTTGTGTGGCCTTGTAGTTTTGTTTGTGCATAGAGAGTGTTCACAAATAAAATCACAAGACCAGAAACACCAAGCAGTTTAATAACAAATTCTGGTTTGTGGATTTTCATTTCTGCGATTTTCATTGACTAGACCGGGAGCGTTATTGCTGCTGAAATGGACTGAATGAAGAATATGGACACTTAAAATGGGCCTGGTTGATTTCAAAAATTCATTTCAAGTTCTGAAGAAGCCATTAAATTACCATTTGACACTCATTTTGGCGTTTATTGACAAGGAAAAGGTTAATATTTATTTAAAGGTTAATATAATAAAGGTTATTACATCATATATTTAATTAATATATGATGTAAGTTTGTTTACTTAATTCTTTTTCCTTTTAAAAACGCATGATAACTAAATGGAAAAAATGAAGAACTTTCCTATCCGACATTTAGTATTATGGGTAAGTTTTGTTGTAAAATCAAAACAAGTTTTTTTTTTTCCTTTTTGTATACCAATGCCATGCATTCAATCATTGTTCAATTCTTAGTCTGCTGCTATATATTAAACATTACTGTCAACAGTTACTGCTTTTAAAAGACAACTGCATGGTTTGCTGTTCATAAATTCTGAAATAATTTTCCCGTACACTGTAAAAAAAGAAAACTACAATACTACTAGAAAATCTCTAGGAAACAGCGCTATTTTCTTTAAAAAGAAAATGTATGGTTACTAAAAATTTTGTGGAAGCTCCGTTTCCAAGAGATTTCTAAACAGTTTTTTTACCGGGTATCCTGGTTATTACGCAATTAGTTTGAGTTAAATGTTCAATGTATTTAACTTTTTTGCATTTAGAAGTGCAGACATATTTTAGTGGGGTTTTTTTTAGCTCTTTAAAACATGGAAATTAATGAAGAATCGGGTCTTTAAGTATGCAATTCATCACTAGCTGAATAATGTCTGGTAAAACTATATTTGAAGGTTGAAAATTGTCAATTTTTATGACACTAATTCTGTTCGCACAAAACTAGACTATTAATAATAACTAGACTGAAGCAAACAAACTCATAATTACAATAACTAAACTAATTAAATAACTAATTATAGTTTATAAACTAACCAAATAACTAACTAAAACAGCATTGCCCAGCTTGGTGAACAAAACTTGGAAAGAATCGAAGGGTACCCCTAAATATAGTCTAAACTGTTTTTAATACAGATTATTATTCCTTAAAAAAACATGTAGATATAGAAACTAACGCATGTCCCATGATGCGTCAACGTGTTAAAAAAAATGAGAAAAAGCTTTTAAAAGTCATGCAATTCGCAGGAAATAATCTTAATGAAAATGTTTTGAAGGAAGTAAAATATGATTAAAAAGATTTTCATTTAATAAAAGTAAGCATTCGGCGAGAAATAAAAACTGTTTCTTCGTTGTTAAAAAAAAAAAAGAAAGAAAAAAAAAAGAAAAAAAAGAAAGAAAGAAAAAATGCTTTGCTTTAATAAAAAAAAAGTGATTCTGAAGACTTTTAAAACAAGAAAAGAAAATCTCAAGATATTAGCAAAGCGCCTGAATGTTTGATCAAACTGAATATTAAATTAAAAATTATGTGCTTATGGCAACATAAATTAAAATGAGATATAACTTATACTTTGCGAAAAGATCTCATTTGCAATACAGAATTTCTGCTATAATTTATAAAAAGGGAATTATTCAAAAATAAAAAGAGAAAAGCCACCAAGTATAACCAAAAAAAAAAAAAAAAACAGCTAAAGTAAAATATTATTTTAAGTGCTGTATTTTTCTAAGCCATAAAGACCTATATATTATTGGAATTTGTTGTTTTCCATATATTATTGGAATTTGTAATAGGATTTTGAATGTTTGCAAAACAGTAAAGTTTGAAATTGTAAGCACGAAATTTTTTCTTGAACGTGCAATTTTGTTCGTTCAGAAAATTTACTATTGCCAAATTCAACACAAATTCAGTTTTTATTTTGCAAAAGAAGGGATTTTTTCTGTCTATGTTATCACTTCAGTAGATGCAAAAATTTGCAAAGAAATTGAAAATTCAAAAAAATAAAGGTTTAGCACCTTCAATTTAATAAAAATTTTAGTAATGATTAACTTATGTCATATTTTTAAATCACAGTGCCATCTTTAAAGTTCACCTAAAACTGTGGCCAAGATTTAAGATTTATACACTTTTAACCGTTTAACTAATGTTAAAAAAACCTAACGATTAAAAGTCATATCTAATGTTCAAAAAACTAAATACATAAAATTTTTAATGTTTACAATGTCTTAGATACATAAATAAACTAAAATAAAATAGCAATTACTATATGTCTTCCATATTTTCTTATTTAAATTTTATTGAAACTATTTTTTTACTTATTATTATTTCTGAACTAGTAGCACCCGTCCTAAAGTTTAAAATCTCCATCATTCCTAAAGAATTTGGAAGCCAAATCGTTTAGCATATATATGCGAGTAGCTTTGCTTTGTAACAAATACATATTTAAAAAAAAGTGTAAAGAGCTTAAAAAACGTTGTTTCTAGTTATGAAATAACGACAAAAACTGGACATTTTAGTAAGTTTTCTACGCAACAAAGTATTCAACTATAAACCAGCAGAGTTGCAACATTTAAGTTAAATCATTCAAACAGTAATGAACTGAAATCCAAACCAGAGACCAACAAACTCTGAACAAAACATAGAGCATTCATTACATCCGTTTAACTGATGAGATTTTTATTTAATTTATATTTTAGATAAAACTTGTTGAATACCGGACAAAGGAGACGAAATCTTCTTGCCGCAGCAACTAGCAACAATAGAAAAAGTTTCAAAACAAAAAGAGATGCTCCCAAAGAAGACAGAATTTCTCTCCGTCTTGAAATCAAGGCGGGAAATCATGCGGAAAAATCCAACAAGACGAAAAATCAAAGCTGTAAATGTTTGGCTGAAAAACTAGAATCCACGCCCTTCTATTTTGTAGCTAGCGTTACCTACAAGCTCATTGCCGCTGAGCTCACTTTCAACGTAGGAAATGGTTTCAATATTTATGAACTGTAAAGAAGTAAGCTCAAGTCTAAAACATTCTTGGATGCCTAGAATATCTTTTCGTTTTTGCAAAGGTTATCTGGTGTAACTTCAAAACAATACCAACTTGATTAAACAAAAATAATATAGTGGAAATTGTAAGATCTTTAAATTATATTAAAGAAGTCATTTGCTGACTAAACCATAATGTCTCCGAATTCACTCGTGTTTTTTTTTAAAATTAATTAATGTATTCACCTTTTTATTTCTTGCTTTTGTGCCTAACTACATTATTTGTCCTTCTCTCGCCCTGTCACCAAGTTATTTTCCATGCAAGTCTGCAGATAAAAAATATTAAATTTAAACTGTTTTCAGGCATGAAACCACCATCGAAAACTAAAAAAACACTTATGCGGTATTGCATGTGCCCAATCGTAACTTATGATAAGCTACGGTGGCATAGTCGTGGAGAGTTTTCATTAATTTTGAAGTCATAACCATTTCCTAAAGTTCCATTAAAGTGTGAATTTCATTATTTACACTTCAAATTTAAAAAAATCATTACATGTTTGATTAAGATGCAAAATAGTACACTAAATCTAATATTTATCGGCAATATTAACAAGCAATGACATTTTCGTAAGCTTGCTGTGTATTAGATAAAAGATAGTGCCACAAAGTAACAACATCTGTAAAAGTAAATTCTTATTAATTTCATTGAAGAAAAAAATAAAATTGTAAAACAATCAGTCAAATTGTACATCAGTAAAAAGTATTGCGGTTGTGATAAATTTTCAGAAATCTTATAGCCGTAGCCATTTTAAAATATTCTTTTAGGTGTAAAAAAACGACAAGTAAATAAACAATACCAAAAAACTAAAAAAAAGTTTTACTAAAACTCAATCAGCCAAATAAAGTTAAAAAGCCACTTCATTCATTAAAACTTACATTGAAATGAAAAAATGTCCACCAAACCCATTATATATATACTCGGGTAGCACAAATAACCTTTAAACGTTTAATAAACGTTTTTAAGCGGTTGTTACAACGTTAATAACCATTTTACAACCTTTCAAAAACGAAGTGTGCTACTTGGGTATATATGATTAATCTACGTAATAAAATAAATAAAATATTTTGTTTTTGAGTCTTAATGTTCTCGTCTAAACTTAAATGACGTTTCAAATTAACTTCTGAGCTTACCAGCAACGTGACTTCGTGTGTAAGGCAAGCAGAAAATATTTATGAAACCCTAAATATCACGACAGTTTCATTTAGTTTCATTTTCTAAGAAATTTAAATATTTAGTTGAAACTTGTGTGGCTTCGAATATAACTCATGAGTTTAAAGATTATTCGTGAGTAGGATATTTCAACCTCTTCAGAGAAGCCTTAACATTTCTTTATTAACATGTTCCTTCAAATTAATAAAACTTCAAGATAGGGATTAGTTAGGAGAATTTTAACCATGTATCTGAATACATTGCGCGCAATTAAAGTCTATTTGATGAAAAGACTAAAGAACAAACTTCAAACAGCGAATGAAAAATATTTCTTTATCTCCTAAGTATCATGTTGAATTAATACGAAGGAAAGTTTACAGTTCCCTCTTATTTCAACAACGAATCTCCCTTCTAATTGCAGTTGAAGTCTTTAGGATTGCCTTTACATCTTTAATTATATTTGAAGTAAATATTTTTATCTACCTGTACAGCTTTAAGTTGACATTCTGTGGTTAACATGCTTATTGGTACGTTTCTGAGTTTATTATTTTCCATGAGTCCCCATTTTTTTTTTTTTTTTGCACTTTAAACCGTAAGTCAAAACGTGGTCTTATTCTTATAATTATTCAATTCTTATGCAATGAACACCGATTAATTGAATTAACCGCTTTAATAAATCAGCCACTTTATTCCTTGCAGAACAACTAGCGAACCCGACGGACGTTGTTCTATTTAAACATTGCGAATTTAAAAGTTATGAAAGATTTTCGATAAACTAAAAATTCTTCCGACTGTTAAAAAAATACTCAAAAGTAATATATTTTTTTCTTAAAATTACCTGTTGGCTACAACACGTACATTTCTTACAACTTGAATAATCTAATACTTGTGAGTGTAACTATTGAGTGCTTAGTTTGAACAGTCTGAGATAATTGGCAAGGAGGAAAAACAATCAACTATTTCAATGAAAGGTATTTTTTATGCACAAAAAATGTGTGTGTATATATATATATATATATATATATATATATATATTTGCGATTGGTAAAGACTTACAAAACAAAGCAAAAATTTTTGAAATCGGATAATATCTTCCGATCCCGCAACGAGCCTAAAATTTTGAAAAAAATGAAAAATTTCATGTGTTTTTAGCGATTTTTGAAAAATTTTGTTCAATGTTTTATTTTAATGCTCTTGGACGGAAACGTTACGAATGGTGAAGGCTTCTGAAATTTTAAAAAAATATATTGAGATCAAATAATACCTTCTGATCCAGGAGCAAGCCAGAAAAACCAAAGAATTAGATATTTTCAGCTTTGTTGTGTATTTGTGTGTTTTTGTTTGTTTTGTTTTGTTTGTACGTAAATATTATGTAACCAAACCGCCATTGAATACATAATATTTACGTACAACTTCTTACCCATACCTATTAATTAAATTTGTTCAACTTTTTCAGTACAAAAATCCACTGAACAAAACACTCACTCATAAGATGAACAATATTTTTTATCTCTAAACGATAAACTACTTTAATGCGTACCTCATTATATGTTAGCTTCTTAATTTTTAATTGCCTTTTGCAGTCTCATTCTTTTCACTACTTTACCTAACTAGGTTTAATTTTAAAGACTGGACAAAAATTAATTTTAAATTAAATTAATGTTAAATGATTCTGTAAGTAGAGTCAGTTAGGTTAGGTAACAGTTTATAGAAGGCACATACTTCAAAAGGCGGTTAAGAAATTGTATATACTTAGTTAGGTATTAAAATTGTTTATAGTTTAGTGATTAAAATTAGCGTTTATTTTACGCGTGGGTGTTTTATTTAGTGGGATTTTGTATTGGAAAAGAAGATTGGAAGAAATTTTGGAAAATATTTTATAATTTTCTATTATTTAAAAATGTTTCATTGTTGTAAGGAATGGTAGTTTTGCATATTTAGAAGATACCTAAAAAATCAAGAAAAAAATTAATGTTTAAGACGAATACAGTTCTTTTTAAAATTCTTTACGCTATGTTACTGGGGAAAAAAGAAAAAAAAAACGAGATTTTTTTTTTTTTAATTTTTTTAAATCCCCCCCCCCCCCAAAAAAAAGGTGAATAATTCCAATTTTTTGGTTTTCTGGCTTGCTCCTGGATCAGAAGGTATTATTTGATCTCAATATATTTTTTAAAATTTCAAAAGGCTTCACGAATCGTAACTTTTCCGTTTAAGAGCATTAAAATAAAACATTGAACAAAAATTTTAAAAAATCGCTAAAAACACATGAAAATTTTCATTTTTTCAAAATTTCACGCTCGTTGCGGGATCGGAAGATACTATCCGATTTCAAAAATTTTTGTTTTGTTTTGTAAGTCTTCACCAATCACAACTTTTCCGCACTATTACGATTCGAAAATAAAAACTTTGTTTTTTTCGCTCCACCCTAATATATATATATATATATATATATATATATATACATATATATATATATATATATATATATATATATATTATATATATATATATATATATATATATTAACAAAAACAAAGTAGTTGAAGAATCATATAGAATTGAAAGATAAACTTCACCACACAGGTCAAAAGGCGCCTATGGCAGCTCTTTGAAACTGGTAGCAGACATATTTTTAATTAGAAGTATAAGACCTTGCGAAAAACCTGTTAAAAACGGAAGTAAAGATAAAATTCCCAAAAGACCCTGGGGCCTTCATCAGGGGGACCCCCCTAGGGTAGGGAAAAGTGGAGTGAGATGTTTCTAGCAAGTTGCAGGCAAAACGCCTAAAACGATGCAACTTTTAGCCCCCGACATAATTTCATACATCATAATTTTTAACAACAGTAACTTCCATAATCTCTACAAGGATATTTATCCAAAAGAACTTTTGCTTAAACAAACAAATAGTAACAACACTGCTTCTTTTCTCGACATTTATATTAAATTAGAAGATAAAGATGTTAATCTAGCACTATATGACAAACGTAAAGATTTCAACTTCAAAGTGCACTCACTTAACCATTTTCACAGTTGTCTAAGTAAAAAGGTTTTCAAGAACATTATCATCTCCCAAATTTCCCGATACAAAAAAATTTGCAACAATAATTCAAATCTAGACTCAGCAATAAGACAATTAATTGTAACTTTAACTGAAAACTGCCACCCCGCGAATTTGACCAACAGTCTTATCAGTAGCGCATTGAAGAAGCCATAGGTTGGTAGTTCTTACAGTGTTGTTTGAAAGTTCTTGTTTTTGTATTTCTTACAATTTCATGTCATCTGTTCTATTTGAATTTTCTTGATTATATATAGTGTCTTTTGAATTGTATTCTCTCGTGTATCTGCATAAATGAATTGGACTTCTAGTGACCTACTGCTTGTTTGTGAGATGTAGGGGGCTAAAAGTTGCATCTTTTTAGGCGTTTTGCCTGCAACTTGCTAGAAACATCTCACTCCACTTTTCCCTACCCTAGGGGGGTCCCCCTGATGAAAGCCCCAGGGTCTTTTGGGAATTTTATCTTTACTTCCGTTTTTAACAGGTTTTTCGCAAGGTCTTATACTTCTAATTAAATATATATATATATATATATATATATATATATATATATATATATATATATATATAATCGAGATTAACAGTTTAAGTACTGGAAATTAACTAGCGCATTTATTGCAGCTAAAAATCAATTGCAAATATGAATATCAAAAAGAGAAAATAATAGCTCATGAAGAGTAACTGTGCATAAATTGGAGTAACAGAAATAAATAGAACAACAATGAGAAACATCAGGAAAAACATTTAAAACTACTTGAAATGTAAAACATCAACATGGGTAATGTGCTGCTTAATCTTCAGAGGGCAGGAGCAACATATAGATTTTTTAGATTCAGCTTTGCAGGTTTCATGAGTGTTTGTTTGAAATAAGTCAGCAGTGATTAATAAACTTGATTAGCTTTTGCTTTTTAATCTTTGAAAGATTAAGAACTTGAAAAGTATAAAATTTATGCCACAAATTTACTTTACAATGTTTGTACTGAATTTGAATTTAATAATTTTAATGCTGACAAATTACAATCCAATGCACCCTGCCCTTACCTGGAAAGCAAAAAAACGTGCACATACCCAAAATAATTCAAGTCCATTGTCCAAGAGGCAGTCCTTTTTCATTCCACTCTATAACACTCCGTGTCTGCTCACTTCCAGTCGACACCGCTCAGCAGTAGAGTTTGGGTGCAGGCTATCATAAAAGCTGGGAGCACGGTTTGTTGCCAATATGCAGTACTTAGGGAAGAAACTATAAACTCTCTGCCTGTCACATGGAATTTTTGAAAACATTAGCATAATGTAAAATAAAATCTATCGGATAATTGTTGTAGTAAAATAATGTAGCAGCAAATTTGAAAATCTGCTTTTCATAATCATTTTTGTTGTTGCATATTTTATGAAATCTCGAAATTTGTCCTAAAATAATATTAATGAAAACTTTTTTATGCAAATTGCTGTAGAAGTGTGGCATACTTTGTGTAAAAAAATTAAAACTGTTTCTATTATCGTAAATATCGAGAAAGATGTTCTGTTCAAAAATGTTGATGGAAATGTCCAGAAAGTTGGCAAACTGATTATTTTCATTTGCTTTATTCAGTTGTAGTGTCTGAGGATAGACAATATGAAATTCTTCCTCCATGTTTTTGTTGAAAACCAGAATGTCGTCGATGTATCTAAAAATATTTAATTTAGTGTTCTTGTTGATAGTATATTTGAATTCGTAATAGAATAAAAACAAATTTGCTGCAGAGCTAGAATAATTCGTGCCCATGCCAATACCATGAATTTGCTTGAAGATTAAATTATATATATATATATATCTATATATATATATATATATATATATATATATATATATATATATATATATATATATATATATATATATATATATATATATATATATATATATATATATATATATAATATATATATATATATATATATATATATATATATATATATATATATATATATATATATATATATATATATATATATATATTGGAAAAAACTTTAAGACATTTAAGTAATAGTTAAAGCGTTATAAAGACCAAAGTTTTGAACCGTTAGCTGAAATGAGGTTCTTAATCTTCAGAAATTGCATTTTTAAATAAAAAATAAGTAATAATATCTAGTCTCACTAATATTATCTTGCTCAAAAAAATCCATATACACCCCTCTGTGATACGTTATTTACCCATTCAACCACAAATATAGTTACTTATTGTCAATCATTGTAATTGAATTCCAAAACCTTTCAAGAAGACTATAAATAGAACCTCGTCATAGCATCGTTCGAGGACCAGATTGACCTTTAAATTTCCTGTCGAAAACCATTCGTGCCCAATAATGAAGTACCGATGTGAGAGGGAAAGAATTCTTCAAAATACTCACCGCCACTTCTGCGTGTAATTGTTCCAACGTAGCCTGCTCCTTATCAACTGCCACAGGACACACTTTCATTATGGCTTCCTCCGTTTTCTTTTGTTTTCGCTTTTACCTTTTTTTTTTTCATTTTCTCCCTTTTTTTTTTTTTTTTGAAAAAAAAAAGGCTAAAGCTTTTGCATAAAGCAAAGCCCTATTTATTTGAACAAAACTTTTACCGTTTTATGGAAAATGAAGAAAAACATCATAATACACTCATTTACAAAATCAAAAGTATTTAATACATTTATTGATTCTAAAAAAGAGCCTCTTTATAAATGAAGCGATCATTGCAAGAACTTCCAAAGTCTAATATTCGAAACAAAATCTAAGTTTACTGACTGGTAAAATGACAGTTTCAAATGACAGAAAAACATTCTAAATTGTTTAGCATATCTATTAAAAACATAGATTAATAACAAGCATTGATCGGTTAAAATTAACATTAATATTGTAGAATGAATAAATAATTAAAACAAACATTTTATCAAAAAGTGTACTCAGTCGTTCTCCAGTGTACCATCTAAATGCATTTAAACTCGACTTTCATATCCCTCCCTCATAAATCTGTGAAACAGGGGCTTAAACTCAAAAGTTTTAAGGGAAGACTCAGAAAATGGAAATTTCCTTTCGAGAATTCTTTACAGATAAGATAATATTACTCCATAAAAACAGTTTTTCCCTTGCTGCGTCAAATACTCCCAAGCACAGCTTAACTCCAAGAAGTTTTCATCACGTGACGGAAGATTATTCAAAGCCGTTTTACGAAGCATTTTGTACTACAATACTACAAACTACAAACATATCGCAATACGGTTTCAGAGTATGAAAGAACATTCTCCACCAACCTCAACGTATAGACGGTATCACAAGTTTTTGGAAAAGACGAAAAGTTACAGTATTGTGTTGCCATTTCTATCTTTTATTTCGTAACATATTCTAAATTTTGGTGTTTGAAATCTTTTTTAACTAAATTTTAAGTAAAATTTAATAATTTAAGTAAAATTCAACAATTTAAATAAAATTCAACAATTTAAGTAAAATTTAATAATTTAAGTAAAAGTTAAGTAGATTTTCAGTAAACTTTGAAGTAAATTTTGTGTTGTACTTATTGAAACTTATTGTGATCTAAGAATGCTTAGATAGAAATAAACAAATACTGTTAACCCCGCTTAAACAAATACTGCCGGTTCCAAGAAATATTTTTCGATTAAGCGGGGTATTTATTTAAGCGGGTATTTTTAACATAGCCTCTGTCGTATGGGTAAGTCTTCGGTTCCGACATTTTTTATTCGAATAAGCGGGGTATTCGTTTATCCGTTACCCGATTAAGCGGAGCCTACAGCATATGAATATTAGCAGAATGTTATCCTTGTTTAAGTGCAGTATTCGTATGTGTGTGAACAAAAATGTTATTAAAACTTGGTTGCACGTTAAAAATACATTGGAACAAAGCGACGGGGCGCGTTTACACAAGTTCCTACTGCTTTAACGTGCATTTGAAGCTTTATTATTATTATTTTATTTATTTTTTTCATTTTTTTGCACCGTACTGTGTTGAACCTTTTTAGCGTTTTCAAGCTATTTAGTTTTGCCAATCATCATTTAAGGTTTCATTGAGTAAGATTCGTTTCTAGTAGCTTACAATCATAGTAATGTCTTCATGTCTATTCGGCTTTAATTTTATAGACTATTTTGCCCCTTATAAATGTTCTTTATTTTATAGATGGTAAGACATTATGTTCAAAGAACTAACATAAGTTAGCCGTCAAAATAATGAAAAATGCCGCTGCTTTTCAGCTGCGTTTTTGAAGTCGGTTTTACTTTTTTTATAAAATTTTATTTTTATTTATCTCTCAATTTTACAGTATGTGACAATTTTGTTGTCATTTACTTTAAATATATTTCAGAAAAACAGATTAATGCTTGTTCATTGATCTAATTCTGATAAATAAATTTCAACATATGTGTGATTGAAAGCCAATACTAGGAGTATAGTAAAATAAATGCCAAAATTAATGGTATTAAAGCTCAAATTTGCAAAAATATTGCATGCACTTGCTTAAAGAACACCTTCTTCTAAAGAAAATTTCTCAAATTTCAATTTTATCATTTTCTATCTTCATCAAAGCGCTTTTACTTCTCAACAATTTTTTTATGATAAAAAATATTTTTAATGATGTATTTTTGTTATCTAAAATTAGCATTGACATCAAAAATTCGAAAAATTTACTTTTCTTAGCTACATCTTATGAGGTACCCCGCCCCTCCTCTCAAAGAGCCCCCCCCCCCTCCCGCCCCTAAAATTTTCAGTCGGCATACGCCGCTGCCCCCGTCTACCCTACCAAAATGAGTTTTAGCTTATTTGACATTTAATGCCAAAAAGCAACTTGCAGGAATACGCAGACACGTGCTTTGGCGTTATGAGGATTTTCAATGCACAAAATGTGAACTTGAAGATGTAAAGGCATCTAACAGCGGCTTTGTCGGATGCTATGGCATCAGCAAAATCACAGTTTGCTCTTTGAAAAAAAGCGTTCCTTGTAAATCATAGACACGTGTCTACGTATTAATGCACATTTGTGCTTTTTTCTTTGTATTATTTTTTAAAACAAGGGTATTTATTTTTTCTCATTTAATGGTGTGTTCATATAACGCTTCTTCTTTATACCTTGAGAGCTTAACTATGTGTCTTTTAAGCATTTGTATATATTTTTAGTGCCATAAATCATTACATATAAGTACATTAACAGATAACTAATAAATCCCCTTCCAAAACAAAAGCAAAAAAAAAAAAGCTTGAAAACCAGAAATGATTTTTTTTATTTGTTTTTATTTTTCAAGCACAAATGCATTTATACATTTCATATCCCCTTCTATTTTAGAATTAAAAAAGAAATACTTCTTACTCTTTTCTGTAAAAAAAGAAGAATGATAATAAAAATAATTCAATAAAATAATTTATTCATACATTTTCATTTGCTTTATTACTTTTAACAACGATGAAAACGAAATTTTAAACAAAAACCAGTGACATTTTTACTTTCAAAATAATTGTTGAATATGAACGATTATGTAAGTGAAAGATGAAGAAGTTCAGAAATAATATTGCAAATATTTATGGAATTTTCAATGACTAAACATTTTTCAAGTTATTTCTAATCCATACCTTGCTATAAAATAGATGAAAATATTATCTTTTCCCAAGAAAGACTTCTTTTTACGATGAAATATTTCAGGTGAGATAGAAAATTGTTTTATCCGTTAAAACATCATTCCATTTTTTGTTTGAAGAATAACGTTAAATTTAGTAAATTTTTGATACACCAGCCGACAAATACTTTGGAGTTTGCTTTTTCTTGGCTGATAAGCGTCTTTTCGATGTATAAGTCTTTTATTATCATCAACTTCGAACGTCTATCAATTCTTAAATTTCCAACACATATGTCTTTCTGCTGCTATAAACATGTAAATCGCGTAATATACATCGTCTTTCATTTTAAGGAGAATTTTTGACACAAAACAAAAAGAATTTAATCTTCTCTGCGAGGTATTTTATTTTTTGTTTTATGTTAACACTTGCTCTAAGCTCTTAGAATATTTTATGAGTTGTAGGGAAAGGTTTATTCCCTTTTTCTCCTTAAAAGTGATTTTTAGATCATTTTCTTTGTTCTTGCAATACTGATATTGGCATTTTAGAAGAGCTTGACAAATTCAGAGTATGCATTTCCGACACTTATGTCAATCATACAAGAACATCAAAAAAATGTCAAGTCAATCCATTACAAATTGCTAAAACTGGTTTTAAAAATTTTAAATAGTTGCTACAATATAGGTTGAAAAATTAAAAAAAAATTACTAAACTTCCGTTTAATAGCAACAGTTCTATTTTTTAAAAGGAGAAAAAAATTAGAATTGACTTTTTTAAAAGCAGATTAAAAACAACATGTATTGACTTCGGAAAAAAAGATAACATTTCTAAATGTTAATGAATTAAAAAGTTTCGATGCTCGTCATACTATTGCAAAAAGACGCCTCAATCTCACGGTATGTCGTACAAAGATCATCAGCTCACTTGCAATATCGAGATTTTCTACCACAAGAGCTGATTTTTTACGACCTTCATGGAATGTACCAGGGAGCGACCGTTACCCGGGATTTAATTGGTTATTCAAGTTTCTTACGTTGCTACAGGCTGGAGTTGCACCAATTCATTAAGAATTAAACTAAGCGATACGCACTTGTTTTCATAATCCTAGTCGAAAATTAGGAAAAATAGTCGCACAAAAATGTTCACGGGTCAATTCCCTTTTTTTTTTTTTTTTGCTTTGGAAAAACTTTTCAACTTTCTTTTAAAAACATACACTGAAGTGACAAAAGTCATGGGATAGCAATATGCAAATTTTCAGATGGCAGTAGCATCGCATAGAACAGGTATAAATGCGCAGTGCTTTTACAGAGCTTTCATTTCTGTTCAAGTTATTCATGTGAAGAGGTTTTAACGTGATGATGACCGCACGACGTGAATTAACAGACTTTGAACGCGGAATGTTAGTTGGAGCTAGACGCATGGGTCATGCCATTTCGGAAATCGTTAGAGAATTCAACATTCCCAGATCCACTGTGTCAAGAGTGTGCCGAGAGTATGAAATTTCAGGCATAACATCCCACCATGGACAGCGCAGTGGTCGACCGCCTGCACTTAAAGATCGAGACCGGCGACGTCTGCAAAGAGTCGTAAATTCTAACAGACAAGCAACACTGCGTCAAATCACCGTAGAAATCAATGTGGGACGTACAATGGACGTGTCTGCTAGAACTGTGCGGAGAAATTTGGATTTCTTGGGCTATTCCAGCAGAAGACCGACTCGAGTGCCTTTACTGACAGAACGACATCGCTTGCAGCGACTCTCGTGGGCACGTGAGCATATCGGTTGGTCCCTAGATGAATGGAAAACCGTGGCCTGGTCCGATGAGTCACGATTTCAGCTGGTAAGAGCCGATGGTAGGGTTCGAGTGTGGCGCAGACCCCACGAAGCCATGGACCCAAACTGTCAGCAAGGCACTGTTCAAGCTGGTGGTGGCTCCGTAATGGTGTGGGCTGTTTTTTCATGGCATGGACTTGGTCCTCTAGTGCGACTGGACCGAACATTGACTGGAAATGCTTATGTGCAGCTACTTGGAGATCACTTGCAGCCATTCATGGACTTCATGTACCCAAACAACGATGGGATTTTTATGGATGACAATGCGCCATGTCACCGGGCCACAACTGTTCGCAATTGGTTTGAAGAAAATTCTGGACAATTCCAACGAATGATTTGGCCACCTAGATCGCCCGACATGAATCCCATTGAGCATTTATGGGACACCATCGAGAGGTCTGTTCGTGCCCAAAATCCTGCCCCATCAACGCTTTCACAATTATGGACGTCTATCGAGACAGCATGGCTCAATATTCCTGCAGAAGACTTCCAACGACTTGTTGAGTCCATGCCACGTCGAGTTGTTGCACTTCGCCGGGCAAAAGGAGGGCCGACACGATATTAAGAGGTATCCCATGACTTTTGTCACTTCAATGTAAATCTCCATTAAAAACTAAAGTGGCAAAACTTTCTGGAGAAATTATGGCAGGCCAGTCATTTAGGGGGTCAGAGGGATCAATTGCTCCCCTGGTTTTGAGAAATCAATGTATTTTTTATATAGGTCGGCGTGGTTTTGTTGTTTTCCGATGAAATTGCATCGTGCTTGCACCCTTTGACTCCTTCTTTAAAAACTTTAAATGACGGGTTCGAATTATCGTTAAAAATCAAATTTTCGTTTGGAATCGTCAGAGATCACTTAGCAACACTTATTGTTGCCGTGGTCAGAAATATAAGTAAGCAACCTACGTAACCTCGGTTGTTTCAGAAAGATCACGGTAGTACAAGAAATTTGCCCGTTTTTAGCTCCTTTTCACAAAACAGGGGAGAAACATGAAAAACCCTAACTGTCTTTCAAATGATCGAGCTCAGTAAAAAAAAAACATATTAATGCATAAAACTGGTAACGATGAACTTGACCCGAAAACCAAAACATTTAATATACCACCGATACTTTCACGTAGCTGTACATTAGGGTGGAGCGAAAAAATTGAATTTTTGATTTTCGTAAACGGGTACCTTTCATTTACTGTGAATGAGGATAAGTAACAATTCTGTAAATTATTTCACTTTTGCGACGTCATCTTTAGTCTGCGCATTTGGTCTAAAGTTTTGAAAATTTTGATTTTTTTTAGATTTTTCAAATTTTTTTGAAAAATATTGCAAGTGATAAAACTAGTGACGGGTGGTTATTAAATGGAAGAAAAAGGTTTGAAATATACAAGAAATTTTTTAAAACCATTTCAGATTATGATTTCAGTTCGTGTATTATGCTCAAATTTCATCAAACTTCCTAAAATTTCTGATATTTTCAACTTTTTTTAACTCAGTATTTCCTCTCAATATTCACTTGAAATGTCTTCAAACCTGTTTTTATTCATTTTTTTATTAATTTGAATTCTGCAACTCTTCGCTAGCTCATGTGGAACTACCCAAGACTCACCACGAGGAGGTGACCGCACTTCTAGTGCTACACGTGAGTCCTTCCTTCCAAATAATGCTAGCACGTATTTACATTTCTTAGATACGTCTTTAACAGTTTAATTGTTCCTTTGTGTCGTAAATTGATCAAATATTTCTGTCAGATATCCTCGTTTTTACTAAACTTTTTCTTTTCCTGTGATTACATACCAATTTTGAAGAGCTTGTGACCTATTTGACAGCTCTTTCAACTGATTGAGTCTGGAATGGAAGTTTAAAAAGATCGC